>JALBWW010000066.1:0-237983 GCA_023212625.1 Styphnolobium japonicum
GATTCTCTTCGGCTTATCTTGGAATTAATGGACATCTAGTCCAAGTGAATGAAGTTTTCAAGATTGGAATGAGTTCAATAATGCTTGGGTGAGTCAATAGATGTTCTCCGAGCACCCATGGACGTTGAAGACTCAAGCCATCTTTGTTTAAGAAATGAATTGTTCCATTTAAGTTTATCTTTGATTATAAGAACTTCTAGACTATGTAGTACATGTTTTCACGAAACACATGAGTTAGATGGTGTATGAGGGAGTCAATAGATGTTTGTCAAGCGCCTACGGAGGTTGACGACTCAAGCTGTCTTGGTATATGTGTTCAAAGCTCATAAGATTCTCTTCGGCTTATCTTGGAATAAATAGACTTCTAGGCTAACTAAATGAAGTTTTCTAGATTGGAATGTGTTCAATAATGTATGGGTGAGTCAATAGATGTTCGCCTAGCAACCATGGACGTTGAAGACTCAAGCCATGTTGGTTTAAGAAATGAATTGCTCCATTTAAGTTTATCGTTGATTATAAGAACTTCTAGACTATGTAGTACATGTTTTCACGAAACACATGAGTTAGATGGTGTATGAGGGAGTCAATAGATGTTTGTCAAGCCCCTACGGAGGTTGACGACTCAAGCTGTCTTGGTATATGTGTTCAAAGCTCATAAGATTCTCTTCGGCTTATCTTGGAATAAATAGACTTCTAGGCGAAGTGAATGAAGTTTTCTAGATTGGAATGCGTTCAATAATGTTTGGGTGAATCAATAGGTGTTCGTTGAGAACCCATGGACGTTGAGGACTCTAGCCATCTTGGTTTAAGAAATGAATTGTTCCATTTTATTTTATCTTGGTTTATAAGAAATTCTAGCCTATGTAGTACATGTTTTCACGAAACACATGAGTTAGATGGTGTATGAGGGAGTCAATAGATGTCTATCAAGCCCCCACGGAGGTTGAAGACTCAAGCTCACTTGGTATATGTGTTGAAAATCCATTAGATTCTCTTCGGCTTATCTTGGAATTAATGGACATCTAGTCCAAGTGAATGAAGTTTTCAAGATTGGAATGAGTTCAATAATGCTTGGGTGAGTCAATAGATGTTCTCCGAGCACCTATGGACGTTGAAGACTCAAGCCATCTTTGTTTAAGAAATGAATTGTTCCATTTAAGTTTATCTTTGATTATAAGAACTTCTAGACTATGTAGTACATGTTTTCACGAAAGACATGAGTTAGATGGTGTATGAGGGAGTCAACAGATGTCTGTCAAGCCCCCACGGAGGATGAAGACTCAAGCTCACTTGCTATAGGTGTTGAAAATCCATTAGATTCTCTTCGGCTTATCTTGGAATTAATGGACATCTAGTCCAAGTGAATGAAGTTTTCAAGATTGGAATGCGATAAAAAATGTTTGGGTTAGTCAATAGATGTTCACCAAGTACCCATGGACGTTGAAGACTCAAGCCATCTTGGTTTAAGAAATGAATTGTTCCATTTAAGTTTATCGTGGATTATAAGAACTTCTAGCCTATGTAATACATGTTTTCACGAAACACATGAGTTAGATGGTGTATGAGGGAGTCAATAAATGTTTGTCAAGCACCCACGGAGGTTGAAGACTCAACCTATGTTGGTATATTTCTTGAAAATCTATTAGATTCTCTACGGCTTATCTTGGAATTAATAGACATCTAGACCATGTGAATCAAGTTTTCAAGATTGGAATACGTTCAATAATGTTTGAGAGAGTCAATAGATGTTCGCCGAGCACCCTTGGACGTTGAAAACTTAAGCTATCTTGGTTTAAGAAATGAATTGTTCCATTTAAGTTTATCTTGGATTATAAGTCCTTCTAGACTAAGTAGTTCATGTTTTCACGAAACACATGACTTAGATGGTGTATGAGAGAGTCAATAGATGTTTGTCAAGCCCCTACGGAGGTTGACGACTCAAGCTGTCTTGGTATATGTGTTCAAAGCTCATAAGATTCTCTTCGGCTTATCTTGGAATAAATAGACTTCTAGGCTAAGTGAATGAAGTTTTCTAGATTGGAATGTGTTCAATAATGTATGGGTGAGTCAATAGATGTTCGCCTAGCAAACATGGACGTTGAAGACGCAAGGCATGTTGGTTTAAGAAATGAATTGTTCCATTTAAGTTTATCTTGGTTTATAAGAAATTCTAGCCTATGTAATACATGTTTTCACGAAACACATGAGTTAGATGGTGTATGAGGGAGTCAATAAATGTTTGTCAAGCACCCACGGAGGTTGAAGACTCAACCTATGTTGGTATATTTGTTGAAAATCTATTCGATTCTCTACGGCTTATCTTGGAATTAATAGACATCTAGACCATGTGAATCAAGTTTTCAAGATTGGAATACGTTCAATAATGTTTGAGAGAGTCAATAGATGTTCGCCGAGCACCCTTGGACGTTGAAAACTTAAGCTATCTTGGTTTAAGAAATGAATTGTTCCATTTAAGTTTATCTTGGATTATAAGTCCTTCTAGACTAAGTAGTTCATGTTTTCACGAAACACATGACTTAGATGGTGTATGAGAGAGTCAATAGATGTTTGTCAAGCCCCCACGGAGGTTGACGACTCAAGCTGTCTTGGTATATGTGTTCGAAGCTCATAAGATTCTCTTCGGTTTATCTTGGAATAAATAGACTTCTAGGCTAAGTGAATGACGATTTCGAGATAGGAATGTGTTCAATAACGTATGGGTGAGTCAATAGATGTTCGCCGAGCACCCATGGACGTTGAAGACTTAAGCCATGTTGGTTGAAGAAATAAATTGTTCCATTTAAGTTTATCTTGGATTATAAGAACTTTTAGACTAAGTAGTTCACGTTTTCACGAAACACATGACTTAGATGGTGTATGAGAGAGTCAATAGATGTTTGTCAAGCCCCCACGGAGGTTGAAGACTCAAGCTATCTTGGTATATGTGTTGAAAATCCATTAGATTCTTTTCGGCTTATCTTGGAATTAATGGACATCTAGTCCAAGTGAATGAAGTTTTCAAGATTGGAATGCGTTCAAAAATGGTTGGGTGAGTCAATAGATGTTCGCCAAGTACCCATGGACGTTGAAGACTCAAGCCATCTTGGTTTAAGAAATGAATTGTTCCATTTAAGTTTATCTCGGATTCTAAGAACTTCTTGACTTTGTAGTACATGTTTCACGAAACACATGAGTTAGATGGTGTATGAGGAGTCAATAGATGTTTGTCAAGCCCCCACGGAGGTTGAAGACTCAAGCTATCATGGTATGTGTGTTGAAAATCCATTAGATTCTCTTCGGCTTATCTTGGAATTAATGGACATCTAGGCCAAGTGAATGAAGTTTTGAAGATTGGAATGCGTTCAATATTGTTTGGGTGAGTCAATAGATGTTCGCCGAGCACCCATGGACGTTGAAGACTCAAGCCATCTTGGTTTAAGAAATGTATTGTTCCATTTAAGTTTATCTTGGATTATAAGAACTTCTAGACTAAGTAGTTCATGTTTTCAAGAAACACAAGTTAGATGGTGTATGAGGGAGTCAATAGATGTTTGTCAAGCCCCCACGGAGGTTGACGACTCAAGCTGTCTTGGTATATGTGTTCAAAGCTCATAAGATTCTCTTCGGCTTATCTTGGAATAAATAGACTTCTAGGCGAAGTGAATGAAGTTTTCTAGATTGGAATGCGTTCAATAATGTTTGGGTGAATCAATAGGTGTTCGTTGAGAACCCATGGACGTTGAAGACTCTAGCCATCTTGGTTTAAGAAATGAATTGTTCCATTTTATTTTATCTTGGTTTATAAGAAATTCTAGCCTATGTAGTACATGTTTTCACGAAACACATGAGTTAGATGGTGTATGAGGGAGTCAATAGATGTCTATCAAGCCCCCACGGAGGTTGAAGACTCAAGCTCACTTGGTATATGTGTTGAAAATCCATTAGATTCTCTTCGGCTTATCTTGGAATTAATGGACATCTAGTCCAAGTGAATGAAGTTTTCAAGATTGGAATGAGTTCAATAATGCTTGGGTGAGTCAATAGATGTTCTCCGAGCACCCATGGACGTTGAAGACTCAAGCCATCTTTGTTTAAGAAATGAATTGTTCCATTTAAGTTTATCTTTGATTATAAGAACTTCTAGACTATGTAGTACATGTTTTCACGAAACACATGAGTTAGATGGTGTATGAGGGAGTGAATAAATGTTTGTCAAGCACCCACGGAGGTTGAAGACTCAACCTATGTTGGTATATTTGTTGAAAATCTATTCGATTCTCTACGGCTTATCTTGGAATTAATAGACATCTAGACCATGTGAATCAAGTTTACAAGATTGGAATACGTTCAATAATGTTTGAGAGTCTCAATAGATGTTCGCCGAGCACCCTTGGACGTTGAAAACTTAAGCTATCTTGGTTTAAGAAATGAATTGTTCCATTTAAGTTTATCTTGGATTATAAGTCCTTCTAGACTAAGTAGTTCATGTTTTCACGAAACACATGACTTAGATGGTGTATGAGAGAGTCAATAGATGTTTGTCAAGCCCCTACGGAGGTTGACGACTCAAGCTGTCTTGGTATATGTGTTCAAAGCTCATAAGATTCTCTTCGGCTTATCTTGGAATAAATAGACTTCTAGGCTAAGTGAATGAAGTTTTCTAGATTGGAATGCGTTCAATAATGTATGGGTGAGTCAATAGATGTTAGCCTAGCAACCATGGACGTTGAAGACTCAAGCCATGTTGGTTTAAGAAATGAATTGTTCCATGTAAGTTTATCTTGGTTTATAAGAAATTCTAGACTATGTTGACATGTTTTCGAGAAACACATGAGTTAGATGGTGTATGAGGGAGTCAATAAATGTTTGACAAGCCCCCACGGAGGTTGAAGACTCAACCTATGTTGGTATATGTGTTGAAAATCCATTAGATTCTCTTCGGCTTATCTTGGAATTAATGGACATCTAGTCCAAGTGAATGAAGTTTTCTAGATTGGAATGCGTTCAATAATGTTTGGGTGAGTCAATAGATGTTCGTCGAACACCCATTGACGTTGAAGACTCAAGCCATCTTGGTTTAAGAAATGAATTGTTCCATTTAAGTTTATCTTGGATTATAAGAACTTCTAGACTAAGTAGTTCATGTTTTCAAGAAACACAAGTAAGATGGTGTATGAGGGAGTCAATAGATGTTTGTCAAGCCCCCACGGAGGTTGACGACTCAAGCTGTCTTGGTATATGTGTTCAAAGCTCATAAGATTCTCTTCGGCTTATCTTGGAATAAATAGACTTCTAGGCTAAGTGAATGACGATTTCGAGATAGGAATGTGTTCAATAACGTATGGGTGAGTCAATAGATGTTCGCCGAGCACCCATGGACGTTGAAGACTTAAGCCATGTTGGTTGAAGAAATAAATTGTTCCATTTAAGTTTATCTTGGATTATAAGAACTTTTAGACTAAGTAGTTCACGTTTTCACGAAACACATGACTTAGATGGTGTATGAGAGAGTCAATAGATGTTTGTCAAGCCCCCACGGAGGTTAAGGACTCAAGCTATCTTGGTATATGTGTTGAAAATCCATTAGATTCTTTTCGGCTTATCTTGGAATTAATGGACATCTAGTCCAAGTGAATGAAGTTTTGAAGATTGGAATGCGTTCAATATTGTTTGGGTGAGTCAATAGATGTTCGCCGAGCACCCATGGACGTTGAAGACTCAAGCCATCTTGGTTTAAGAAATGTATTGTTCCATTTAAGTTTATCTTGGATTATAAGAACTTCTAGACTAAGTAGTTCATGTTTTCAAGAAACACAAGTTAGATGGTGTATGAGGGAGTCAATAGATGTTTGTCAAGCCCCCACGGAGGTTGACGACTCAAGCTGTCTTGGTATATGTGTTCAAAGCTCATAAGATTCTCTTCGGCTTATCTTGGAATAAATAGACTTCTAGGCGAAGTGAATGAAGTTTTCTAGATTGGAATGCGTTCAATAATGTTTGGGTGAATCAATAGGTGTTCGTTGAGCACCCATGGACGTTGAAGACTCTAGCCATCTTTGTTTAAGAAATGAATTGTTCCATTTAAGTTTATCTTTGATTATAAGAACTTCTAGACTATGTAGTACATGTTTTCACGAAACACATGAGTTAGATGGTGTATGAGGGAGTCAACAGATGTCTGTCAAGCCCCCACGGAGGATGAAGACTCAAGCTCACTTGCTATATGTGTTCAAAATCCATTAGATTCTCTTCGGCTTATCTTGGAATTAATGGACATCTAGTCCAAATGAATGAAGTTTTCAAGATTGGAATGCGATCAAAAATGTTTGGGTGAGTCAATAGATGTTCACCAAGTACCCATGGACGTTGAAGACTCAAGCCATCTTGGTTTAAGAAATGAATTGTTCCATTTAAGTTTATCGTGGATTATAAGAACTTCTAGCCTATGTAATACATGTTTTCACGAAACACATGAGTTAGATGGTGTATGAGGGAGTCAATAAATGTTTGTCAAGCTCCCACGGAGGTTGAAGACTCAACCTATGTTGGTATATTTGTTGAAAATCTATTAGATTCTCTACGGCTTATCTTGGAATTAATAGACATCTAGACCATGTGAATCAAGTTTTCAAGATTGGAATACGTTCAATAATGTTTGAGAGAGTCAATAGATGTCCGCCGAGCACCCTTGGATGTTGAAAACTTAAGCTATGTTGGTTTAAGAAATGAATTGTTCCATTTAAGTTTATCTTGGATTATAAGTCCTTCTAGACTAAGTAGTTCATGTTTTCACGAAACACATGACTTAGATGGTGTATGAGAGAGTCAATAGATGTTTGTCAAGCCCCTACGGAGGTTGACGACTCAAGCTGTCTTGGTATATGTGTTCAAAGCTCATAAGATTCTCTTCGGCTTATCTTGGAATAAATAGACTTGTAGGCTAAGTGAATGAAGTTTTCTAGATTGGAATGCGTTCAATAATGTATGGGTGAGTCAATAGATGTTCGCCTAGCAACCATGGACGTTGAAGACTCAAGCCATGTTGGTTTAAGAAATGAATTGCTCCATTTAAGTTTATCGTTGATTATAAGAACTTCTAGACTATGTAGTACATGTTTTCACGAAACACATGAGTTAGATGGTGTATGAGGGAGTCAATAGATGTCTATCAAGCCCCCACGGTGGTTGAAGACTCAACCTATGTTGGTATATTTGTTGAAAATCTATTCGATTCTCTACGGCTTATCTTGGAATTAATAGACATCTAGACCATGTGAATCAAGTTTTCAAGATTGGAATACGTTCAATAATGTTTGAGAGAGTCAATAGATGTTCGCCGAGCACCCTTGGACGTTGAAAACTTAAGCTATCTTGGTTTAAGAAATGAATTGTTCCATTTAAGTTTATCTTGGATTATAAGTCCTTCTAGACTAAGTAGTTCATGTTTTCACGAAACACATGACTTAGATGGTGTATGAGAGAGTCAATAGATGTTTGTCAAGCCCCTACGGAGGTTGACGACTCAAGCTGTCTTGGTATATGTGTTCAAAGCTCATAAGATTCTCTTCGGCTTATCTTGGAATAAATAGACTTCTAGGCGAAGTGAATGAAGTTTTCTAGATTGGAATGCGTTCAATAATGTTTGGGTGAATCAATAGGTGTTCGCTGAGCACCCATGGACGTTGAAAACTCTAGCCATCTTGGTTTAAGAAGTGAATTGCTCCATTTTATTTTATCTTGGTTTATAAGAACTTCTAGACTAAGTAGTTCATGTTTTCAAGAAACACAAGTTAGATGGTGTATGAGGGAGTCAATAGATGTTTGTCAAGCCCCTACGGAGGTTGACGACTCAAGCTGTCTTGGTATATGTGTTCAAAGCTCATAAGATTCTCTTCGGCTTATCTTGGAATAAATAGACTTCTAGGCGAAGTGAAAGAAGATTTCTAGATTGGAATGCGTTCAATAATGTTTGGGTGAATCAATAGGTGTTCGCTGAGCACCCATGGACGTTGAAGACTCTAGCCATCTTGGTTTAAGAAGTGAATTGTTCCATTTTATTTTATCTTGGTTTATAAGAAATTCTAGACTATGTAGTACATGTTTTCACGAAACACATGAGTTAGATGGTGTATGAGGGAGTCAATAAATGTTTGTGAAGTCGCCACGGAGGTTGAAGACTCAGCCTATGTTGGTATATGTGTTGAAAATCTATTAGATTCTCTTCGGCTTATCTTGGAATTAATGGACATCTAGACCATGTGAATGAAGTTTTCAAGATTGGAATGCGTTCAATAATGTTTGGGTGAGTCAATAGGTGTTCGCCGTGCACCCATGGACGTTGAAGACTCTAGCCATCTTGGTTTAAGAAATGAATTGTTCCATTTAAGTTTATCTTGGATTATAAGTCCTTCTAGACTAAGTAGTTCATGTTTTCACGAAACACATGACTTAGATGGTGTATGAAAGAGTCAATAGATGTTTGTCAAGCCCCCACGGAGGTTGAAGACACGAGCTATCTTGGTATATGTGTTGAAAATCCATTAGATTCTCTTCTGCTTATCTTGGAATTAATGGACATCTAGGCCATGTGAATGAAGTTTTCAAGATTGGAATGCGTTCAATAATGTTTGGGTGAGTCAATAGATGTTCGCCGACCACCCATGGATGTTGACGACTCAAGCCATCTTGGTTTAAGAAATGAATTGTTCCATTTAAGTTTATCTTGGATTAAAAGAACTTCTAGACTAAGTAGTACATGTTTTCACGAAACACATGAGTTAGATGGTGTATGAGGGAGTCAATAGATGTTTGTCATGCCACCACGGAGGTTGAAGACTCAAGCTATCTTGGTGTAAGAAATGAATTGTTCCATTTAAGTTTATCTTGGATTGTAAGAACTTCTAGCATAAGTACTATATGTTTTCACGAAACACATGAGTTAGATGGTGTATGAGGGAGTCAACAGATGTCTATCAAGCCCCCACGGAGGATGAAGACTCAAGCTCACTTGCTATATGTGTTGAAAATCCATTAGATTCTCTTCGGCTTATCTTGGAATTAATGGACATCTAGTCCAAGTGAATGAAGTTTTCAAGATTGGAATGCGTTCAAAAATGTTTGGGTGAGTCAATAGATGTTCACCAAGTACCCATGGACGTTGAAGACTCAAGCCATCTTGGGTTAAGAAATGAATTGTTCCATTTAAGTTTATCGTGGATTATAAGAACTTCTAGCCTAAGTAGTACATGTTTTCACGAAACACATGAGTTAGATGGTGTATGAGGGAGTCAATAGATGTCTATCAAGCCCCCACGGAGGTTAAAGACTCAAGCTGACTTGGTATATGTGTTGAAAATCCATTAGATTCTCTTCGGCTTATCTTGGAATTAATGGACATCTAGTCCAAGTGAATGAAGTTTTCAAGATTGGAATGAGTTCAATAATGCTTGGGTGAGTCAATAGATGTTCTCCGAGCACCCATGGACGTTGAAGACTCAAGCCATCTTTGTTTAAGAAATGAATTGTTCCATTTAAGTTTATCTTTGATTATAAGAACTTCTAGACTATGTAGTACATGTTTTCACGAAACACATGAGTTAGATGGTGTATGAGGGAGTCAATAGATGTTTGTCAGGCCCCCACGGAGGTTGACGACTCAAGCTGTCTTGGTATATGTGTTCAAAGCTCATAAGATTCTCTTCGGCTTATCTTGGAATAAATAGACTTCTAGGCTAACTGAATGAAGTTTTCTAGATTGGAATGTGTTCAATAATGTATGGGTGAGTCAATAGATGTTCGCCTAGCAACCATGGACGTTGAAGACTCAAGCCATGTTGGTTTAAGAAATGAATTGCTCCATTTAAGTTTATCGTTGATTATAAGAACTTCTAGACTATGTAGTACATGTTTTCACGAAACACATGAGTTAGATGGTGTATGAGGGAGTCAATAAATGTTTGACAAGCCCCCACGGAGGTTGAAGACTCAACCTATGTTGGTATATGTGTTGAAAATCCATTAGATTCTCTTCGGCTTATCTTGGAATTAATGGACATTTAGTCCAAGTGAATGAAGTTTTCTAGATTGGAATGCGTTCAATAATGTTTGGGTGAGTCAATAGATGTTCGTCAAACACCCATTGACGTTGAAGACTCAAGCCATCTTGGTTTAAGAAATGAATTGTTCCATTTATGTTTATCTTGGATTATAAGAACTTCTAGACTAAGTAGTTCATGTTTTGAAGAAACACAAGTTAGATGGTGTTTGAGGGAGTCAATAGATGTTTGTCAAACCCCACGGAGGTTGACGACTCAAGCTGTCTTGGTATATGTGTTCAAAGCTCATAAGATTCTCTTCGGTTTATCTTGGAATAAATAGACTTCTAGGCTAAGTGAATGACGATTTCGAGATAGGAATGTGTTCAATAACGTATGGGTGAGTCAATAGATGTTCGCCGAGCACCCATGGACGTTGAAGACTTAAGCCATGTTGGTTGAAGAAATAAATTGTTCCATTTAAGTTTATCTTGGATTATAAGAACTTTTAGACTAAGTAGTTCACATTTTCACGAAACACATGACTTAGATGGTGTATGAGAGAGTCAATAGATGTTTGTCAAGCCCCCACGGAGGTTGAAGACTCAAGCTATCTTGGTATATGTGTTGAAAATCCATTAGATTCTTTTCGGCTTATCTTGGAATTAATGGACATCTAGTCCAAGTGAATGAAGTTTTCAAGATTGGAATGCGTTCAAAAATGGTTGGGTGAGTCAATAGATGTTCGCCAAGTACCCATGGACGTTGAAGACTCAAGCCATCTTGGTTTAAGAAATGAATTGTTCCATTTAAGTTTATCTCGGATTCTAAGAACTTCTTGACTTTGTAGTACATGTTTCACGAAACACATGAGTTAGATGGTGTATGAGGGAGTCAATAGATGTTTGTCAAGCCCCCACGGAGGTTGAAGACTCAAGCTATCATGGTATGTGTGTTGAAAATCCATTAGATTCTCTTCGGCTTATCTTGGAATTAATGGACATCTAGGCCAAGTGAATGAAGTTTTGAAGATTGGAATGCGTTCAATATTGTTTGGGTGAGTCAATAGATGTTCGCCGAGCACCCATGACGTTGAAGACTCAAGCCATCTTGGTTTAAGAAATGTATTGTTCCATTTAAGTTTATCTTGGATTATAAGAACTTCTAGACTAAGTAGTTCATGTTTTCAAGGAACACAAGTTAGATGGTGTATGAGGGAGTCAATAGATGTTTGTCAAGCCCGTACGGAGGTTGACGACTCAAGCTGTCTTGGTATATGTGTTCAAAGCTCATAAGATTCTCTTCGGCATATCTTGGAATAAATAGACTTCTAGGCGAAGTGAATGAAGTTTTCTAGATTGGAATGCGTTCAATAATGTTTGGGTGAATCAATAGGTGTTCGTTGAGCACCCATGGACGTTGAAGACTCAAGCCATCTTGGTTTAAGAAATGTATTGTTCCATTTAAGTTTATCTTGGATTATAAGTCCTTCTAGACTAAGTAGTTCATGTTTTCACGAAACACATGACTTAGATGGTGTATGAGAGAGTCAATAGATGTTTGTCAAGCCCCTACGGAGGTTGACGACTCAAGCTCTCTTGGTATATGTGTTCAAAGCTCATAAGATTCTCTTCGGCTTATCTTGGAATAAATAGACTTCTAGGCGAAGTGAATGAAGTTTTCTAGATTGGAATGCGTTCAATAATGTTTGGGTGAATCAATAGGTGTTCGTTGAGCACCCATGGACGTTGAAGACTCTAGCCAGCTTGGTTTAAGAAATGAATTGTTCCATTTTATTTTATCTTGGTTTATAAGAAATTCTAGCCTATGTAGTACATGTTTTCACGAAACACATGAGTTAGATGGTGTATGAGGGAGTCAATAGATGTCTATCAAGCCCCCATGGAGGTTGAAGACTCAAGCTCACTTGGTATATGTGTTGAAAATCCATTAGATTCTCTTCGTCTTATCTTGGAATTAATGGACATCTAGTCCAAGTGAATGAAGTTTTCAAGATTGGAATGAGTTCAATAATGCTTGGGTGAGTCGATAGATGTTCTCCGAGCACCCATGGACGTTGAAGACTCAAGCCATCTTTGTTTAAGAAATGAATTGTTCCATTTAAGTTTATCTTTGATTATAAGAACTTCTAGACTATGTAGTACATATTTTCACGAAACACATAAGTTAGATGGTGTATGAGGGAGTCAACAGATGTCTGTCAAGCCCCCACGGAGGATGAAGACTCAAGCTCACTTGCTATATGTGTTGAAAATCCATTAGATTCTCTTCGGCTTATCTTGGAATTAATGGACATCTAGTCCAAGTGAATGAAGTTTTCAAGATTGGAATGCGATCAAAAATGTTTGGGTGAGTCAATAGATGTTCACCAAGTACCCAAGGACGTTGAAGACTCAAGCCATCTTGGTTTAAGAAATGAATTGTTCCATTTAAGTTTATCGTGGATTATAAGAACTTCTAGCCTATGTAATACATGTTTTCACGAAACACATGAGTTAGATGGTGTATGAGGGAGTCAATAAATGTTTGTCAAGCACCCACGGAGGTTGAAGACTCAACCCATGTTGGTATATTTGTTGAAAATCTATTAGATTCTCTACGGCTTATCTTCGAATTAATAGACATCTAGACCACGTGAATCAAGTTTTCAGGATTGGAATACGAACAATAATGTTTGAGAGAGTCAATAGATGTTCGCCGAGCACCCTTGGACGTTGAAAACTTAACCTATGTTGGTTTAAGAAATGAATTGTTCCATTTAAGTGTATCTTGGATTATAAGTCCTTCTAGACTAAGTAGTTCAGGTTTTCACGAAACACATGACTTAGATGGTGTATGAGAGAGTCAATAGATGTTTGTCAAGCCCCTACGGAGGTTGACGACTCAAGCTGTCTTGGTATATGTGTTCAAAGCTCATAAGATTCTCTTCGGCTTATCTTGGAATAAATAGACTTGTAGGCTAAGTGAATGAAGTTTTCTAGATTGGAATGCGTTCAATAATGTATGGGTGAGTCAATAGATGTTCGCCTAGCAACCATGGACGTTGAAGACTCAAGCCATGTTGGTTTAAGAAATGAATTGTTCCATGTAAGTTTATCTTGGTTTATAAGAAATTCTAGACTATGTTGACATGTTTTCGAGAAACACATGAGTTAGATGGTGTATGAGGGAGTCAATAAAAGTTTGTCAAGCCCCCACGGAGGTTGAAGACTCAACCTATGTTGGTATATGTGTTGAAAATCCATTAGATTCTCTTCGGCTTATCTTGGACTTAATGGACATCTAGGCCAAGTGAATGAAGTTTTCAAGATTGGAATGTGTTCAATAATGCTTGGGTGAGTCAATAGGTGTTCGCCGAGCACCCATGTACGCTGAAGACTCTAGCTATCTTGGTTTAAGAAATGAATTGTTCCATGTAAGTTTATCTAGGTTTATAAGAAATTCTAGACTATGTTGTACATGTTTTCGAGAAACACATGAGTTAGATGGTGTATGAGGGAGTCAATAAAAGTTTGTCAAGGCCCCACGGAGGTTGAAGACTCAACCTATGTTGGTATATGTGTTGAAAATTCATTAGATTCTCTTCGGCTTATCTTGGGATTAATGGACATCTAGTCCAAGTGAATGAAGTTTTCTAGATTGGAATGCGTTCAATAATGTTTGGGTGAGTCAATAGATGTTCGTCGAACACCCATGGACGTTGAAGACTCAAGCCATCTTGGTTTAAGAAATGAATTGCTCCATTTAAGTTTATCGTTGATTATAAGAACTTCTAGACTATGTAGTACATGTTTTCACGAAACACATGAGTTAGATGGTGTATGAGGGAGTCAATAGATGTCTGTCAAGTCCCCACGGAGGTTGAAGACTCAAGCTCACTTGTTATATGTGTTGAAAATCCATTAGATTCTCTTCGGCTTATCTTGGAATTAATGGACATCTAGTCCAAGTGAATGAAGTTTTCAAGATTGGAATGCGTTCAATAATGCTTGGGTGAGTCAATAGATGTTCTCCGAGCACCCATGGACATTGAAGACTCAAGCCATCTTTGTTTAAGAAATGAATTGTTCCATTTAAGTTTATCTTTGATTATAAGAACTTCTAGACTATGTAGTACATGTTTTCACGAAACACATGAGTTAGATGGTGTATGAGGGAGTCAATAGATGTTTGTCAAGCCCCTACGGAGGTTGACGACTCAAGCTGTCTTGGTATATGTGTTCAAACCTCATAAGATTCTCTTCGGCTTATCTTGGAATAAATAGACTTCTAGGCTAAGTGAATGAAGTTTTCTAGATTGGAATGTGTTCAATAATGTATGGGTGAGTCAATAGATGTTCGCCTAGCAAACATGGACGTTGAAGACGCAACCCATGTTGGTTTAAGAAATGAATTGTTCCATTTAAGTTTATCTTGGTTTATAAGAAATTCTAGCCTATGTAATACATGTTTTCACGAAACACATGAGTTAGATGGTGTATGAGGGAGTCAATAAATGTTTGTCAAGCACCCACGGAGGTTGAAGACTCAACCTATGTTGGTATATTTGTTGAAAATCTATTCGATTCTCTACGGCTTATCTTGGAATTAATGGACATCTAGACCATGTGAATCAAGTTTTCAAGATTGGAATACGTTCAATAATGTTTGAGAAAGTCAATAGATGTTCGCCGAGCACCCTTGGACGTTGAAGACTCAAGCCATCTTTGTTTAAGAAATGAATTGTTCCATTTAAGTTTATCTTTGATTATAAGAACTTCTAGACTATGTAGTACATGTTTTCACGAAACACATGAGTTCGATGGTGTATGAGGGAGTCAATAGATGTTTGTCATGCCACCACGGAGGTTGAAGACTCAAGCTATCTTCGTGTAAGAATTGAATTGTTCCATTTAAGTTTATCTTGGATTGTAAGAACTTCTAGCATAAGTAGTACATGTTTTCACGAAACATGTGAGTTAGATGGTGTATGAGGGAGTCAATAGTTGTCTGTCAAGACCCCACGGAGGATGAAGACTCAAGCTCACTTGCTATATGTGTTGAAAATCCATTAGATTCTCTTCGGCTTATCTTGGAATTAATGGACATCTAGTCCAAGTGAATGAAGTTTTCAAGATTGGAATGCGTTCAAAAATGTTTGGGTGAGTCAATAGATGTTCGCCAAGTACCCATGGACGTTGAAGACTCAAGCCATCTTGGTTTAAGAAATGAATTGTTCCATTTAAGTTTATCGTGGATTATAAGAACTTCTAGCCTAAGTAGTACATGTTTTCACGAAACACATGACTTCGATGGTGTATGAGGGAGTCAATAAATGTTTGTCAAGCCCCCACGGAGGTTGAAGACTCAACCTATGTTGGTATATGTGTTGAAAATCCATTAGATTCTCTTCGGCTTATCTTGGAATTAATGGACATCTAGTCCAAGTGAATGAAGTTTTCTAGATTGGAATGCGTTCAATAATGTTTGGGTGAGTCAATAGATGTTTGCCGAACACCCATGGACGTTGAAGACTCAAGCCATCTTGGTTTAAGAAATGAATTGCTCCATTTAAGTTTATCGTTGATTATAAGAACTTCTAGACTATGTAGTACATCTTTTCACGAAACACATGAGTTAGATAGTGTATGAGGGAGTCAATAGGTGTTTGTCAAGCCCCTACGGAGGTTGACGACTCAAGCTGTCTTGGTATATGTGTTCAAAGCTCATAAGATTCTCTTCGGCTTATCTTGGAATAAATAGACTTCTAGGCTAAGTGAATGAAGTTTTCTAGATTGGAATGCGTTCCATAATGTATGGGTGAGTCAATAGATGTTCGCCTAGCAACCATGGACGTTGAAGACTTAAGCCATGTTGGTTGAAGAAATAAATTGTTCCATTTAAGTTTATCTTGGATTATAAGAACTTTTAGACTAAGTAGTTCATGTTTTCACGAAACACATGACTTAGATGGTGTATGAGAGAGTCAATAAATGTTTGTCAAGCCCCCACGGAGGTTGAAGACTCAAGCTATCTTGGTATATGTGTTGAAAATCCATTAGATTCTCTTCGGCTTATCTTGGAATTAATGGACATCTAGTCCAAGTGAATGAAGTTTTCAAGATTGGAATGCGTTCAAAAATGGTTGGGTGAGTCCATAGATGTTCGCCAAGTACCCATGGACGTTGAAGACTCAAGCCATCTTGGTTTAAGAAATGAATTGTTCCATTTAAGTTTATCTCGGATTATAAGAATTTCTTGACTTTGTAGTACATGTTTCACGAGACACATGAGTTAGATGGTGTATGAGGGAGTCAATAGATGTTTGTCAATCCCCCACGGAGGTTGAAGACTCAAGATATCATGGTATGTGTGTTGAAAATCCATTAGATTCTCTTCGGATTATCTTGGAATAATGGACATCTAGGCCAAGTGAATGAAGCTTTGAAGATTGGAATGCGTTCAATATTGTTTTGGTGAGTCAATAGATGTTCGCCGAGCACCCATGGACGTTGAAGACTCAAGCCATCTTGGTTTCAGAAATGTATTGTTCCATTTAAGTTTATCTTGGATTATAAGAACTTCTAGACTAAGTAGTTCATGTTTTCAAGAAACACAAGTTAGATGGTGTATGAGGGAGTTAATAGATGTTTGTCAAGCCCCCACGGAGGTTGACGACTCAAGCTGTCTCGGTATATATGTTCAAAACTCATATGATTCTCTTCGGCTTATCTTGGAATAAATAGACTTCTAGGCGAAGTGAATGAAGTTTTCTAGATTGGAATGCGTTCAATAATGTTTGGGTCAATCAATAGGTGTTCGCTGAGCACCCATGGACGTTGTAGACTCTAGCCATCTTGGTTTAAGAAATGAATTGTTCCATTTTATTTTATCTTGGTTTATAAGAAATTCTAGACTATGTAGTACATGTTTTCACGAAACACATGAGTTAGATGGTGTATGAGGGAGTCAATAAATGTTTGTCAAGCCCCCACGGAGGTTGAAGACTCAACCTATGTTGGTATATGTGTTGAAAATCTATTAGATTCTCTTCGGCTTATCTTGGAATTAATGGACATCTAGGCCATGTGAATGAAGTTTTCAAGATTGGAATGCGTTCAATAATGTTTGGGTGAATCAATGGGTGTTCGCCGAGCACCCATGGACGTTGAAGACTCTAGCCGTCTTGGTTTAAGAAATGAATTGTACCATTTAAGTTTATCTTCGATTATAAGCCCTTCTAGACTAAGTAGTTTATATTTTCACGAAACACATGACTTAGATGGTGTATGAGAGAGTCAATAGATGTTTGTCAAGCCCCCACGGAGGTTGAGGACTCAAGCTATCTTGGTATATGTGTTGAAAATCCATTAGATTCTCTTCGGCTTATCTTGGAATTAATGGACATCTAGGCCATGTTTATGATGTTTTGAAGATTGGAATGCATTCAATATTGTTTGGGTGAGTCAATAGATGTTCGCCGAGCACCCATGGACGTTGAAGACTCAAGCCATCTTGGTTTAAGAAATGTATTGTTCCATTTAAGTTTATCTTGGATTATAGGAACTTCTAGACTAAGTAGTTCATGTTTTCAAGAAACACAAGTTAGATGGTGTATGAGGGAGTTAATAGATGTTTGTCAAGCCCCCACGGAGGTTGACGACTCAAGCTGTCTTGGTATATGTGTTCAAAGCTTATAAGATTCTCTTCGGCTTATCTTGGAATAAATAGACTTCTAGGCGAAGTGAATGAAGTTTGCTAGATTGGAATGCATTCAATAATGTTTGGGTGAATCAATAGGTGTTCGCTGAGCACCCATACTAGCCATCTTGGTTTAAGAAATGAATTGTTCCATTTTATTTTATCTTGGTTTATAAGAAATTCTAGACTATGTAGTACATGTTTTCACGAAACACATGAGTTAGATGGTGTATGAGGGAGTCAATAAATGTTTGTCAAGCCCCCACGGCGGTTGAAGACTCAACCTATGTTGGTATATGTGTTGAAAATCTATTAGATTCTCTTCGGCTTATCTTGGAATTAATGGACATCTAGGCCATGTGAATGAAGTTTTCAAGATTGCAATGTGTTCAATAATGTTTGGGTGAGTCAATAGGTGTTCGCCGAGCACCCATGGACGTTGAAGACTCTAGCCATCTTGGTTTAAGGAATGAATTGTTCCATTGAAGTTTATCTTCGATTATAAGTCCTTCTAGACTAAGTAGTTCATGTTTTCACGAAACACATGACTTAGATGGTGTATGAGAGAGTCAATAGATGTTTGTCAAGCCCCCACGGAGGTTGAAGACACGAGCTATCTTGGTATATTTGTTGAAAATCCATTAGATTCTCTTCTGCTTATCTTGGAATTAATGGACATCTAGGGCAAGTGAATGATGTTTTCAAGATTGGAATGTGTTTAATAATGTTTGGGTGAGTCAATAGATGTTCGCCGAGCACCCATGGATGTTGACGACTTAAGCCATCTTGGTTTAAGAAATGAATTGTTCCATTTAAGTTTATCTTGGATTATAAGAACTTTTAGACTAAGTAGTTCATGTTTTCACGAAACACATGACTTAGATGGTGTATGAGAGAGTCAATAGATGTTTGTCAAGCCCCCACGGAGGTTGAAGACTGAAGCTATCTTGGTATATGTGTAGAGAATCCATTAGATTCTCTTCGGCTTATCTTGGAATTAATGGACATCTAGTCCAAGTGAATGAAGTTTTCAAGATTGGAATGCGTTCAAAAATGTTTGGGTGAGTCAATAGATGTTCACCAAGTACCCATGGACGTTGAAGACTCAAGCCATCTTGGTTTAAGAAATGAATTGTTCCATTTAAGTTTATCGTGGATTATAAGAACTTCTAGCCTAAGTAGTACATGTTTTCACGAAACACATGAGTTAGATGGTGTATGAGGGAGTCAATAGATGTCTATCAAGCCCCCACGGAGGTTGAAGACTGAAGCTCACTTGGCATATGTGTTGAAAATCCATTAGATTCTCTTCGGCTTATCTTGGAATTAATGGACATCTAGTCCAAGTGAATGAAGTTTTCAAGATTGGAATGCGTTCAATAATGCTTGGGTGAGTCAATAGATGTTCTCCGAGCACCCATGGACGTTGAAGACTCAAGCCATCTTTGTTTAAGAAATGAATTGTTCCATTTAAGTTTATCTTTGATTATAAGAACTTCTAGACTATGTAGTACATGTTTTCACGAAACACATGAGTTAGATGGTGTATGAGGGAGTCAATAGATGTTTGTCAAGCGCCTACGGAGGTTGAAGACTCAAGCTGTCTTGGAATATGTGTTCAAAGCTCATATGATTCTCTTCGGCTTATCTTGGAATAAATAGACTTCTAGGCTAAGTGAATGAAGTTTTCTAGATTGCAATGTGTTCAATAATGTATGGGTGAGTCAATAGATGTTCGCCTAGCAAACATGGACGTTGAAGACTCAAGCCATGTTGGTTTAAGAAATGAATTGTTCCATTTAAGTTTATCTTGGTTTATAAGAAATTCTAGCCTATGTAGTACATGTTTTCACGAAACACATGAGTTAGATGGTGTATGAGGGAGTCAATAAATGTTTGTCAAGCACCCACGGAGGTTGAAGACTCAACCTATGTTGGTATATTTGTTGAAAATCTATTAGATTCTCTTCGGCTTATCTTGGAATTAATGGACATCTAGACCATGTGAATCGAGTTTTCAAGATTGGAATACGTTCAATAATGTTTGAGAGAGTCAATAGATGTTCGCCGAGAACCCTTGGACGTTCAAAACTTAAGCTATCTTGGTTTAAGAAATGAATTGTTCCATTTAAGTTTACCTTGGATTATAAGTCCTTCTAGACTAAGTAGTTTATGTTTTCACGAAACACATGACTTAGATGGTGTATGAGAGAGTCAATAGATGTTTGTCAAGCCCCTACGGAGGTTGACGACTCAAGCTGTCTTGGTATATGTGTTCAAATCTCATAAGATTCTCTTCGGCTTATCTTGGAATAAATAGACTTCTAGGCTAAGTGAATGAAGTTTTCTAGATTGGAATGCGTTCAATAATGTATGGGTGAGTCAATAGATGTTCGCCTAGCAACCATGGACGTTGAAGACTCAAGCCATGTTGGTTTAAGAAATGAATTGTTCCATGTAAGTTTATCTTGGTTTATAAGAAATTCTAGACTATGTTGACATGTTTTCGAGAAACACATGAGTTAGATGGTGTATGAGGGAGTCAATAAAAGTTTGTCAAGCCCCCACGGAGGTTGAAGACTCAACCTATGTTGGTATATGTGTTGAAAATCCATTAGATTCTCTTCGGCTTATCTTGGACTTAATGGACATCTAGGCCAAGTGAATGAAGTTTTCAAGATTGGAATGTGTTCAATAATGCTTGGGTGAGTCAATAGGTGTTCGCCGAGCACCCATGGACGCTGAAGACTCTAGCCATCTTGGTTTAAGAAATGAATTGTTCCATGTAAGTTTATCTTGGTTTATAAGAAATTCTAGACTATGTTGTACATGTTTTCGAGAAACACATGAGTTAGATGGTGTATGAGGGAGTCAATAAATGTTTGTCAAGCCCCCACGGAGGTTGAAGACTCAACCCATGTTGGTATATGTGTTGAAAATCCATTAGATTCTCTTCGGCTTATCTTGGAATTAATGGACATCTAGTCCAAGTGAATGAAGTTTTCTAGATTGGAATGCGTTCAATAATGTTTGGGTGAGTCAATAGACGTTCGCTGAACACCAATGGACGTTGAAGACTCAAGCCATCTTGGTTTAAGAAATGAATTGCTCCATTTAAGTTTATCTTTGATTATAAGAACTTCTAGACTATGTAGTACATGTTTTCACGAAACACATGAGTTAGATGGTGTATGAGGGAGTCAATAGATGTTTGTCAAGCCCCTACGGAGGTTGACGACTCAAGCTGTCTTGGTATATGTGTTCAAAGCTCATAAGATTCTCTTCGGCTTATCTTGGAATAAATAGACTTCTAGGCTAAGTGAATGAAGTTTTCTAGATTGGAATGCGTTCAATAATGTATGGGTGAGTCAATAGATGTTCGCCTAGCAACCATGGACGTTGAAGACTCAAGCCATGTTGGTTTAAGAAATGAATTGTTCCATTTAAGTTTATCTTGGATTATAAGAACTTTTAGACTAAGTAGTTCATGTTTTCACGAAACACATGAGTTAGATGGTGTATGAGAGAGTCAATAGAGGTTTGTAAAGCCCCCACGGAGGTTGAAGACTCAAGCTGTCTTGGTATATGTGTTCAAAGCCCATAAGATTCTCTTCGGTTTATCTAGGAATAAATAGACTTCTATGCTAAGTGAATGACGTTTTCGAGATTGGAATGTGTTCAATAACGTATGGGTGAGTCAATAGATGTTCGCCGAGCACCCATGGACGTTGAAGACATAAGCCATGTTGGTTTAAGAAATGAATTGTTCCATTTATGTTTATCTTGGATTATAAGAACTTTTAGACTAAGTAGTTCATGTTTTTACAAAACACATGACTTAGATGGTGTATGAGAGAGTCAATAGATGTTTGTCAAGCCCCCACGGAGGTTGAAGACTCAAGCTGTCTTGGTATATGTGTTGAAAATCCATTAGATTCTCTTCGGCTTATCTTGGAATTAATGGACATCTAGTCCAAGTGAATGAAGTTTTCAAGATTGGAATGCGTTCAAAAATGGTTGGGTGAGTCAATAGATGTTCGCCAAGTACCCATGGACGTCGCAGACTCAAGCCATCTTGGTTTAAGAAATGAATTGTTCCATTTAAGTTTATCTTGGATTATAAGAACTGTAAGACTAAGTAGTTCATGTTTTCACGAAACACATGACTTAGATGGTGTATGAGAGAGTCAATAGATGTTTGTCAAGCCCCCACGGAGGTTGAAGACTCAAGCTGTCTTGGTATATGTGTTGAAAATCCATTAGATTCTCTTCGGCTTATCTTGGAATTAATCGACATCTAGGCCAAGTGAATGAAGTTTTGAAGATTGGAATGCGTTCAATATTGTTTGGGTGAGTCAATAGATGTTAGCCGAGCAACAATGGACGTTGAAGACTCAAGCCATCTTGGTTTAAGAAATGAATTGCTCCATTTAAGTTTATCTTAGATTATAAGAACTTCTAGACTATGTAGTACATGTTTTCACGAAACACATGAGTTAGATGGTGTATGAGGGAGTCAATAGATGTTTGTCAAGCCCCTACGGAGGTTGACGACTCAAGCTGTCTTGGTATATGTGTTCAAAGCTCATAAGATTCTCTTCGGCTTATCTTGGAATAAATAGACTTCTAGGCTAAGTGAATGAAGTTTTCTAGATTGGAATGCGTTCAATAATGTTTGGGTGAGTCAATAGATGTTCGCTGAACACCCATGGACGTTGAAGACTCAAGCCATCTTGGTTTAAGAAATGAATTGCTCCATTTAAGTTTATCTTTGATTATAAGAACTTCTAGACTATGTAGTACATGTTTTCACGAAACACATGAGTTAGATGGTGTATGAGGGAGTCAATAGATGTTTGTCCAACCCCTACGGAGGTTGACGACTCAAGCTGTCTTGGTATATGTGTTCAAAGCTCATAAGATTCTCTTCGGTTTATCTTGGAATAAATAGACTTCTATGCTAAGTGAATGACGTTTTCTTGATTGGAATGTGTTCAATAACGTATGGGTGAGTCAATAGATGTTCGCCGAGCACCCATGGACGTTGAAGACTTAAGCCTTGTTGGTTTAAGAAATGAATTGTTCCATTTAAGTTTATCTTGGATTATAAGAACTTTTAGACTAAGTAGTTCATGTTTTAACGATACACATGACTTAGATGGTGTATGAGAGAGTCAATAGATGTTTGTCAAGCGCCCACGGAGGTTGAAGACTCAAGCTGTCTTGGTATATGTGTTGAAAATCCATTAGATTCTCTTCGGCTTATCTTGGAATTAAAGGACATCTAGTCCAAGTGAATGAAGTTTTCAAGATTGGAATGCGTTCAAAAATGGTTGGGTGAGTCAATAGATGTTCGCCAAGTACCCATGGACGTTGAAGACTCAAGCCATCTTGGTTTAAGAAATGAATTGTTCCATTTGAGTTTATCTCGGATTATAAGAACTTCTTGACTTTGTAGTACATGTTCCACGAAACACATGAGTTAGATGGTGTATGAGGGAGTCAATAGATGTTTGTCAAGCCCCCACGGAGGTTGAAGACTCAATCTATCATGGTATGTGTGTTGAAAATCAATTAGATTCTCTTCGGCTTATCTTGGAATTAATGGACATCTAGGCCAAGTGAATGAAGTTTTGAAGATTGGAATGCGTTCAATATTGTTTGGGTGAGTCAATAGATGTTCGCCGAGCACCCATGGACTTTGAAGACTCAAGCCATGTTGGTTTAAGAAATGTATTGTTCCATTTAAGTTTATCTTGGATTATATGAACTTCTAGACTAAGTAGTTCATGTTTTCACAAAACACATGACATAGATGGTGTATGAGAGAGTCAATAGATGTTTGTCAAGCCCCCACGGAGGTTGAAGACTCAAGCTCTCTTGGTATATGTGTTGAAAATCCACTAGATTCTGTTCAGCTTATATAGGAATTAATGGACATCTAGGCCAAGTGAATGAAGTTTTGAAGATTGGAATGCGTTCAAAAATGGTTAGGTGAGTCAATAGATGTTCGCGAAGTACCCATGGACGTTGAAGACTCAAGCCATCTTGGTTTAAGAAATGAATTGTTCCATTTAAGATTATCATGGATTATAAGAACTTCTTGACTAAGTAGTACATGTTTTCACGAAACACGAGTTAGATGGTGTATGCGGAGTCAAAAGATGTTGGTCAAGCCCCCACGGAGGTTGACGACTCAAGCTGTCTTGGTATATGTGTTCAAAGCTCATAAGATTCTCTTCGGCTTATCTTGGAATAAGCAAACTTCTAGTCTAAGTGAATGAAGTTTTCTAGATTGGAATGTGTTCAATAATGTATGGGTGAGTCAATAAATGTTCGCCGAGCAACCATGGACGTTGAAGACTCAAGCCATCTTGGTTTAAGAAATGAATTGTTCCATTTAAGTTTATCTTGGATTATAAGAACTTCTAGACTAAGTAGTACATGTTTTCACGATACACATGAGTTAGAGGGTGTATGAGGGAGTCAATAGATGTTTGTCATGCCACCACGGAGGTTGAAGACTCAAGCTCTCTTGGTATATGTGTTGAAAATCCATTAGATTCTCTACGGCTTATCTTGGAATTAATGGACATCTAGTCCAAGTGAATGATGTTTTCAAGATTGGAATGCGTTCAAAAATGGTTGGGTGAGTCAATAGATGTTCACGAGCACCCATGGACGTTGAAGACTCAAGCCATATTTGTTTAAGAAATGAATTGTTCCGTTTAAGTTTATCTTGGATTATAAGAACTTCCAGACTAAGTAGTACATGTTTTCACGAAACACATGAGTTAGAGGGTGTATGAGGGAGTCAATAGATGTTTGTCATGCCACCACGGAGGTTGAAGACTCAAGCTCTCTTGGTATATGTGTTGAAAATCCATTAGATTCTCTACGGTTATCTTGGAATTAATGGACATCTAGTCCAAGTGAATGATGTTTTAAAGATTGGATTGCGTTCAATAATGTTTGGGTGAGTCAATAGATGTTCGCTGAGCACCCATGGACGTTGAAGACTCAAGCCATATTTGTTTAAGAAATGAATTGTTCCATTTAAGTTTATCTTGGATTATAAGAACTTCTAGACTAAGTAGTACATGTTTTCACAAAACACATGAGTTATATGGTGTATGAGGGAGTCAATAGATGTTTGTCAAGCCCCCACGGAGGTTGACGACTCAAGCTATCTTGGTGTAAGAAATGAATTGTTTCATTTAAGTTTATCTTGGATTATAAGAACTTCTAGACTAAGTAGTACATGTTTTCACGAAACACATGAGTTAGAGGGTGTATGAGGGAGTCAATAGATGTTTGTCATGCCACCACGGACGTTGAAGACTCAAGCTCTCTTGGTATATGTGTTGAAAATCCATTAGATTCTCTACGGCTTATCTTGGAATTAATGGACATCTAGTCCAAGTGAATGAAGTTTTTAAGATTGGAATGCGTTCAATAATGCTTGGGTGAGTCAATAGATGTTCTCCGAGCACCCATGGGCGTTGAAGACTCTAGCCATCTTTGTTTAAGAAATGAATTGTTCCATTTAAGTTTATCTTTGATTATAAGAACTTCTAGACTATGTAGTACATGTTTTCACGAAACACATGAGTTAGATGGTGTATGAGGGAGTCAATAGATGTTTGTCAAGCGCCTACGGAGGTTGACGACTCAAGCTGTCTTGGTATATGTGTTCAAAGCTCATAAGATTCTCTTCGGCTTATCTTGGAATAAATAGACTTCTAGGCTAAGTGAATGAAGTTTTCTAGATTGGAATGTGTTCAATAATGTATAGGTGAGTCAATAGATGTTCGCCAAGCAAACATAGACGTTGAAGACTCAAGCCATGTTGGTTTAAGAAATGAATTGTTCCATTTAAGTTTATCTTGGTTTTTAAGAAATTCTAGCCTATGTAGTACATGTTTTCACGAAACACATGAGTTAGATGGTGTATGAGGGAGTCAATAAATGTTTGTCAAGCACCCACGGAGGTTGAAGACTCAACCTATGTTGGTATATTTGTTGAAAATCTATTAGATTCTCTTCGGCTTATCTTGGAATTAATGGACATCTAGACCATGTGAATCAAGTTTTCAAGATTGGAATACGTTCAATAATGTTTGGGAGAGTCAATAGATGTTCGCCGAGCACCCTTGGACGTTGAAGACTCAAGCCATCTTGGTTTAAGAAATGATTTGCTCCATTTAAGTTTATCTTTGATTATAAGAACTTCTAGACTATGTAGTACATGTTTTCACGAAACACATGAGTTAGATGATGTATAAGGGAGTCAATAGATGTTTGTCAGGCCCCCACGGAAGTTGACGACCCAAGTCTGTCTTTGTATATGTGTTGAAAATCCATTAGATTCTCTTCGGCTTATCTTGGAATTAATGGACATCTAGTCCAAGTGAATGAAGTTTTCAAGATTGGAATGCGTTCAAAAATGTTTGGGTGAGTCAATAGATGATCGCTTAACAACCATGGACGTTGAAGACTCAAGCCATGTTGGTTTAAGAAATGAATTGTTCCATTTAACTTTATCTTGGATTATAAGAACTTTTAGACTAAGTAGGTCATGTTTTCACGAATCACATGACTTAGATAGTGTATGAGAGAGTAAATAGATGTTTGTCAAGCCCCCACGAAGGTTGACGACTCAAGCTGTCTTGGTATATGTGTTGAAAATCCATTAGATTCTCTTCGGCTTATCTTGGAAATAATGGACATCTAGTCCAAGTGAATGAAGTTTTCAAGATTGGAATGCGTTCAATAATGCTTGGGCGAGTCAATAGATGTTCTCCGAGCACCCATGGACGTTGAAGACTCAAGCCATCTTTGTTTAAGAAATGAATTGTTCCATTTAAGTTTATCTCGGATTATAAGAACTTCTTGACTATGTAGTACATGTTTCACGAAACACACGAGTTTGATGGTGTATGAGGGAGTCAATAGATGTTTGTCAAGCCCCCACGGAGGTTGAGGACTCAAGCTGTCTTGGTATATGTGTTCAAAGCTCATAAGATTCTCATCGGCTTATCTTGGAATAAATAGACTTCTAGGCGAAGTGAATGAAGTTTTCTAGATTGGAATGCGTTCAATAATGTTTGGGTGAGTGAATAGGTGTTCGCTGAGCACCCATGGACGTTGAAGACTCTAGCCATCTTGGTTTAAGAAATGAATTGTTCCATTTTATTTTATCTTGGTTTATAACAAATTCTAGACTATGTAGTACATGTTTTCACGAAACACATGAGTTAGATGGTGTATGAGGGAGTCAATAGATGTTTGCCAAACCCCTACGGAGGTTGACGACTCAAGCTGTCTTGGTATATGTGTTCAAAGCTCATAAGATTCTCTTCGGTTTATCTTGGAATAAATAGACTTCTATGCTAAGTGAATGACGTTTTCTTGATTGGAATGTGTTCAATAACGTATTGGTGAGTCAATAGATGTTCGCCGAGCACCCATGGACGTTGAAGACTTAAGCCATGTTGGTTTAAGAAATGAATTGTTCCATTTAAGTTTATCTTGGATTATAAGAACTTTTAGACTAAGTAGTTCATGTTTTAACGAAACACATGACTTAGATGGTGTATGAGAGAGTCAATAGATGTTTGTCAAGCGCCCACGGAGGTTGAAGACTCAAGCTGTCTTGGTAGATGTGTTGAAAATCCATTAGATTCTCTTCGGCTTATCTTTGAATTAAAGGACATCTAGTCCAAGTGAATGAAGTTTTCAAGATTGGAATGCGTTCAAAAATGGTTGGGTGAGTCAATAGATGTTCGCCAAGTACCCATGGACGTTGAAGACTCAAGCCATCTTGGTTTAAGAAATGAATTGTTCCATTTGAGTTTATCTCGGATTATAAGAACTTCTTGACTTTGTAGTACATGTTCCACGAAACACATGAGTTAGATGGTGTATGAGGGAGTCAATAGATGTTTGTCAAGCCCCCACGGAGGTTGAAGACTCAATCTATCATGGTATGTGTGTTGAAAATCAATTAGATTCTCTTCGGCTTATCGTGGAATTAATGGACATCTAGGCCAAGTGAATGAAGTTTTGAAGATTGGAATGCGTTCAATATTGTTTGGGTGAGTCAATAGATGTTCGCCGAGCACCCATGGACGTTGAAGACTCAAGCCATCTTGGTTTAAGAAATGTATTGTTCCATTTAAGTTTATCTTGGATTATATGAACTTCTAGACTAAGTAGTTCATGTTTTCACAAAACACATGACATAAATGGTGTATGAGAGAGTCAATAGATGTTTGTCAAGCCCCCACGGAGGTTGAAGACTCAAGCTCTCTTGGTATATGTGTTGAAAATCCACTAGATTCTGTTGAGCTTATATAGGAATTAATGGACATCTAGGCCAAGTGAATGAAGTTTTGAAGATTGGAATGCGTTCAAAAATGGTTAGGTGAGTCAATAGATGTTCGCGAAGTACCCATGGACGTTGAATACTCAAGCCATCTTGGTTTAAGAAATGTATTGTTCCATTTAAGATTATCATGGATTATAAGAACTTCTTGACTAAGTAGTACATGTTTTCACGAAACACGAGTTAGATGGTGTATGCGGGAGTCAAAAGATGTTGGTCAAGCCCCCACGGAGGTTGACGACTCAAGCTGTCTTGGTATATGTGTTCAAAGCTCATAAGATTCTCTTCGGCTTATCTTGGAATAAGCAAACTTCTAGTCTAAGTGAATGAAGTTTTCTAGATTGGAATGTGTTCAATAATGTATGGGTGAGTCAATAAATGTTCGCCGAGCAACCATGGACGTTGAAGACTCAAGCCATCTTGGTTTAAGAAATGAATTGTTCCATTTAAGTTTATCTTGGATTATAAGAACTTCTAGACTAAGTAGTACATGTTTTCACGATACACATGAGTTAGAGGGTGTATGAGGGAGTCAATAGATGTTTGTCATGCCACCACGGAGGTTGAAGACTCAAGCTCTCTTGGTATATGTGTTGAAAATCCATTAGATTCTCTACGGCTTATCTTGGAATTAATGGACATCTAGTCCAAGTGAATGATGTTTTCAAGATTGGAATGCGTTCAAAAATGGTTGGGTGAGTCAATAGATGTTCGCTGAGCACCCATGGACGTTGAAGACTCAAGCCATATTTGTTTAAGAAATGAATTGTTCCGTTTAAGTTTATCTTGGATTATAAGAACTTCCAGACTAAGTAGTACATGTTTTCACGAAACACATGAGTTAGAGGGTGTATGAGGGAGTCAATAGATGTTTGTCATGCCACCACGGAGGTTGAAGACTCAAGCTCTCTTGGTATATGTGTTGAAAATCCATTAGATTCTCTACGGTTATCTTGGAATTAATGGACATCTAGTCCAAGTGAATGATGTTTTAAAGATTGGATTGCGTTCAATAATGTTTGGGTGAGTCAATAGATGTTCGCTGAGCACCCATGGACGTTGAAGACTCAAGCCATATTTGTTTAAGAAATGAATTGTTCCATTTAAGTTTATCTTGGATTATAAGAACTTCTAGACTAAGTAGTACATGTTTTCACAAAACACATGAGTTATATGGTGTATGAGGGAGTCAATAGATGTTTGTCAAGCCCCCACGGAGGTTGACGACTCAAGCTATCTTGGTGTAAGAAATGAATTGTTTCATTTAAGTTTATCTTGGATTATAAGAACTTCTAGACTAAGTAGTACATGTTTTCACGAAACACATGAGTTAGAGGGTGTATGAGGGAGTCAATAGATGTTTGTCATGCCACCACGGAGGTTGAAGACTCAAGCTCTCTTGGTATATGTGTTGAAAATCCATTAGATTCTCTACGGCTTATCTTGGAATTAATGGACATCTAGTCCAAGTGAATGAAGTTTTTAAGATTGGAATGCGTTCAATAATGCTTGGGTGAGTCAATAGATGTTCTCCGAGCACCCATGGGCGTTGAAGACTCTAGCCATCTTTGTTTAAGAAATGAATTGTTCCATTTAAGTTTATCTTTGATTATAAGAACTTCTAGACTATGTAGTACATGTTTTCACGAAACACATGAGTTAGATGGTGTATGAGGGAGTCAATAGATGTTTGTCAAGCGCCTACGGAGGTTGACGACTCAAGCTGTCTTGGTATATGTGTTCAAAGCTCATAAGATTCTCTTCGGCTTATCTTGGAATAAATAGACTTCTAGGCTAAGTGAATGAAGTTTTCTAGATTGGAATGTGTTCAATAATGTATAGGTGAGTCAATAGATGTTCGCCAAGCAAACATAGACGTTGAAGACTCAAGCCATGTTGGTTTAAGAAATGAATTGTTCCATTTAAGTTTATCTTGGTTTTTAAGAAATTCTAGCCTATGTAGTACATGTTTTCACGAAACACATGAGTTAGATGGTGTATGAGGGAGTCAATAAATGTTTGTCAAGCACCCACGGAGGTTGAAGACTCAACCTATGTTGGTATATTTGTTGAAAATCTATTAGATTCTCTTCGGCTTATCTTGGAATTAATGGACATCTAGACCATGTGAATCAAGTTTTCAAGATTGGAATACGTTCAATAATGTTTGGGAGAGTCAATAGATGTTCGCCGAGCACCCTTGGACGTTGAAGACTCAAGCCATCTTGGTTTAAGAAATGATTTGCTCCATTTAAGTTTATCTTTGATTATAAGAACTTCTAGACTATGTAGTACATGTTTTCACGAAACACATGAGTTAGATGATGTATAAGGGAGTCAATAGATGTTTGTCAGGCCCCCACGGAAGTTGACGACCCAAGCTGTCTTTGTATATGTGTTGAAAATCCATTAGATTCTCTTCGGCTTATCTTGGAATTAATGGACATCTAGTCCAAGTGAATGAAGTTTTCAAGATTGGAATGCGTTCAAAAATGTTTGGGTGAGTCAATAGATGATCGCTTAACAACCATGGACGTTGAAGACTCAAGCCATGTTGGTTTAAGAAATGAATTGTTCCATTTAACTTTATCTTGGATTATAAGAACTTTTAGACTAAGTAGGTCATGTTTTCACGAATCACATGACTTAGATAGTGTATGAGAGAGTAAATAGATGTTTGTCAAGCCCCCACGAAGGTTGACGACTCAAGCTGTCTTGGTATATGTGTTGAAAATCCATTAGATTCTCTTCGGCTTATCTTGGAAATAATGGACATCTAGTCCAAGTGAATGAAGTTTTCAAGATTGGAATGCGTTCAATAATGCTTGGGCGAGTCAATAGATGTTCTCCGAGCACCCATGGACGTTGAAGACTCAAGCCATCTTTGTTTAAGAAATGAATTGTTCCATTTAAGTTTATCTCGGATTATAAGAACTTCTTGACTATGTAGTACATGTTTCACGAAACACACGAGTTTGATGGTGTATGAGGGAGTCAATAGATGTTTGTCAAGCCCCCACGGAGGTTGAGGACTCAAGCTGTCTTGGTATATGTGTTCAAAGCTCATAAGATTCTCATCGGCTTATCTTGGAATAAATAGACTTCTAGGCGAAGTGAATGAAGTTTTCTAGATTGGAATGCGTTCAATAATGTTTGGGTGAGTGAATAGGTGTTCGCTGAGCACCCATGGACGTTGAAGACTCTAGCCATCTTGGTTTAAGAAATGAATTGTTCCATTTTATTTTATCTTGGTTTATAACAAATTCTAGACTATGTAGTACATGTTTTCACGAAACACATGAGTTAGATGGTGTATGAGGGAGTCAATAAATGTTTGTCAAGCCCCCACGGAGGTTGAAGACTCAACCTATGTTGGTATATGTGTTGAAAATCTATTAGATTCTCTTCGGCTTATCTTGGAATTAATGGACATCTAGGCCATGTCAATGAAGTTTTCAAGATTGGAATGCGTTCAATAATGTTTGGGTGAGTCAATAGGTGTTCGCCGAGCACCCATGGACGTTGAAGACTCTAGCCATCTTGGTTTAAGAAATGAATTGTTCCATATAAGTTTATCTGGGATTATAAGTCCTTCTAGACTAAGTAGTTCATGTTTTCACGAAACACATGACTTAGATGGTGTATGAGAGAGTCAATAGATATTTGTCAAGCCCCCACGGAGGTTGAAGACACAAGCTATCTTGGTATATATGTTGAAAATCCATTAGATTCTCTTCTGCTTATCTTGGAATTAATGGACATCTAGGCCAGTGAATGAAAGTTTCAAGATTGGAATGCGTTCAATAATGTTTGGGTGAGTCAATTGACGTTCGCCGACCACTCATGGATGTTGACGACTCAAGCCATCTTGGTTTAAGAAATGAATTGTTCCATTTAAGTTTATCTTGGATTATAAGAAATTCAAGACTATGTAGTACATGTTTTCACGAAACACATGAGTTAGATCGTGTATGAGGGACTCAATAAATGTTTGTCAAGCCCCCACGGAGGTTGAAGACTCAACCTATGTTGGTATATATGTTGAAAATCTATTAGATTCTCTTCGGCTTATCTTGGAATTAATGCACATCTAGGCCATGTGAATCAAGTTTTCAACATTGGAATGCGTTCAATAATGTTTGGGAGAGTCAATAGATGTTCGCCGAGCACCCATGGACGTTGAAGACTCAAGCCATCTTGGTTTAAGAAATGAATTGCTCCATTTAAGTTTATCTTTGATTATAAGAACTTCTAGACTATGTAGTACATGTTTTGAAGAAACACATGAGTGAGATGGTGTATGAGAGAGTCAATAGATGTTTGTCAAGCCCCTACGGAGGTTGACGACTCAAGCTGTCTTGGTATATGTGTTCAAAGCTCATAAGATTCTCTTCGGCATATCTTGGAACAAATAGACTTCTAGGCTAAGTGAATGAAGTTTTCTAGATTGGAATGTGTTCAATAATGTATGGGTCAGTCAATAGATGTTCGCCTAGCAACCATGGACGTTCAAGACTCAAGCCATGTTGGTTTAAGAAACGAATTGTTCCATTTAAGTTTATCTTGGATTATAAGAACTTTTAGACTAAGTAGTTCATGTTTTCACGAAACACATGACTTAGATGGTGTATGAGAGAGTCAATAGATGTTTGTCATGCCCCCACGGAGGTTGACGACTCAAGCTTTCTTAGTATATGTGTTGAAAATCCAGTAGATTCTCTTCGGCTTATCTAGGAATTAATGGACATCTAGTCCAAGTGAATGAAGTTTTCAAGATTGGAATGCGTTCAATAATGTTTGGGTGAGTCAATAGATGATCGCCTAGCAACCATGGACGTTGAAGACTCAAGCCATGTAGGTTTAAGAAATGAATTGTTCCATTTAAGTTTATCTTGGATTATAAGAACTTTTAGACTAAGTAGTTCATGTTTTCACGAATCACATGACTTAGATAGTGTATGAGAGAGTCAATAGATGTTTGTTAAGCCCCCACGGAAGTTGACGACTCAAGCTGTCTTGGTATATGTGTTGAAAATCCATTAGATTCTCTTCGGCTTATCTTGGAAATAATGGACATCTAGTCCAAGTGAATGAAGTTTTCTAGATTGGAATGTGTTCAATAATGGTCGGGTGAGTCACTAGATGTTCGCCGAGCACCCATGGACGCTGAAGACTCTATCCATCTTCGTTTAAGAAATGAATTTTTCCATTTTATTTTATCTTGGTTTATAAGAAATTCAAGATTATGTAGTACATGTTTTCACGAAACACATGAGTTAGATGGTGTATGAGGGAGTCAATAAATGTTTGTCAAGCCCCCACGGAGGTTGAAGACTCAACCTATGTTGGTATATGTGTTGAAAATCTACTAGATTCTCATCGGCTTATCTTGGAATTAATGGACATCTAGGCCATGTGAATCAAGTTTTCAAGATTGGAATGCGTTCAATAATGTTTGGGAGAGTCAATAGATGTTCGCCGAGCACCCGTGGACGTTGAAGACTCAAGCCATCTTGGTTTAAGAAATGATTTGCTCCATTTAAGTTTATCTTTGATTATAAGAACTTCTAGACTATGTAGTACATGTTTTCACGAAACACATGAGTTAGATGATGTATGAGGGAGTCAATAGATGTTTGTCAGGCCCCCACGGAGGTTGACGACCCAAGCTGTCTTTGTATATGTGTTGAAAATCCATTAGATTCTCTTCGGCTTATCTTGGAATTAATGGACATCTAGTCCAAGTGAATGAAGTTTTCAAGATTGGAATGCGTTCAAAAATGTTTGGGTGAGTCAATAGATGATCGCCTAGCAACCATGGACGTTGAAGACTCAAGCCATGTTGGTTTAAGAAATGAATTGTTCCATTTAAGTTTATCTTGGATTATAAGAACTTTTAGACTAAGTAGTTCATGTTTTCACGAATCACATGACTTAGATAGTGTATGAGAGAGTAAATAGATGTTTGTCAAGCCCCCACGAAGGTTGACGACTCAAGCTGTCTTGGTAGATGTGTTGAAAATCCATTAGATTCTCTTCGGCTTATCTTTGAATTAAAGGACATCTAGTCCAAGTGAATGAAGTTTTCAAGATTGGAATGCGTTCAAAAATGGTTGGGTGAGTCAATAGATGTTCGCCAAGTACCCATGGACGTTGAAGACTCAAGCCATCTTGGTTTAAGAAATGAATTGTTCCATTTGAGTTTATCTCGGATTATAAGAACTTCTTGACTTTGTAGTACATGTTCCACGAAACACATGAGTTAGATGGTGTATGAGGGAGTCAATAGATGTTTGTCAAGCCCCCACGGAGGTTGAAGACTCAATCTATCATGGTATGTGTGTTGAAAATCAATTAGATTCTCTTCGGCTTATCGTGGAATTAATGGACATCTAGGCCAAGTGAATGAAGTTTTGAAGATTGGAATGCGTTCAATATTGTTTGGGTGAGTCAATAGATGTTCGCCGAGCACCCATGGACGTTGAAGACTCAAGCCATCTTGGTTTAAGAAATGTATTGTTCCATTTAAGTTTATCTTGGATTATATGAACTTCTAGACTAAGTAGTTCATGTTTTCACAAAACACATGACATAAATGGTGTATGAGAGAGTCAATAGATGTTTGTCAAGCCCCCACGGAGGTTGAAGACTCAAGCTCTCTTGGTATATGTGTTGAAAATCCACTAGATTCTGTTCAGCTTATATAGGAATTAATGGACATCTAGGCCAAGTGAATGAAGTTTTGAAGATTGGAATGCGTTCAAAAATGGTTAGGTGAGTCAATAGATGTTCGCGAAGTACCCATGGACGTTGAATACTCAAGCCATCTTGGTTTAAGAAATGTATTGTTCCATTTAAGATTATCATGGATTATAAGAACTTCTTGACTAAGTAGTACATGTTTTCACGAAACACGAGTTAGATGGTGTATGCGGAGTCAAAAGATGTTGGTCAAGCCCCCACGGAGGTTGACGACTCAAGTCTTGGTATATGTGTTCAAAGCTCATAAGATTCTCTTCGGCTTATCTTGGAATAAGCAAACTTCTAGTCTAAGTGAATGAAGTTTTCTAGATTGGAATGTGTTCAATAATGTATGGGTGAGTCAATAAATGTTCGCCGAGCAACCATGGACGTTGAAGACTCAAGCCATCTTGGTTTAAGAAATGAATTGTTCCATTTAAGTTTATCTTGGATTATAAGAACTTCTAGACTAAGTAGTACATGTTTTCACGATACACATGAGTTAGAGGGTGTATGAGGGAGTCAATAGATGTTTGTCATGCCACCACGGAGGTTGAAGACTCAAGCTCTCTTGGTATATGTGTTGAAAATCCATTAGATTCTCTACGGCTTATCTTGGAATTAATGGACATCTAGTCCAAGTGAATGATGTTTTCAAGATTGGAATGCGTTCAAAAATGGTTGGGTGAGTCAATAGATGTTCGCTGAGCACCCATGGACGTTGAAGACTCAAGCCATATTTGTTTAAGAAATGAATTGTTCCGTTTAAGTTTATCTTGGATTATAAGAACTTACTGACTATGTAGTACATGTTTTCACGAAACACATGAGTTAGAGGGTGTATGAGGGAGTCAATAGATGTTTGTCATGCCACCACGGAGGTTGAAGACTCAAGCTCTCTTGGTATATGTGTTGAAAATCCATTAGATTCTCTACGGTTATCTTGGAATTAATGGACATCTAGTCCAAGTGAATGATGTTTTAAAGATTGGATTGCGTTCAATAATGTTTGGGTGAGTCAATAGATGTTCGCTGAGCACCCATGGACGTTGAAGACTCAAGCCATATTTGTTTAAGAAATGAATTGTTCCATTTAAGTTTATCTTGGATTATAAGAACTTCTAGACTAAGTAGTACATGTTTTCACAAAACACATGAGTTATATGGTGTATGAGGGAGTCAATAGATGTTTGTCAAGCCACCACGGAGGTTGACGACTCAAGCTATCTTGGTGTAAGAAATGAATTGTTTCATTTAAGTTTATCTTGGATTATAAGAACTTCTAGACTAAGTAGTACATGTTTTCACGAAACACATGAGTTAGAGGGTGTATGAGGGAGTCAATAGATGTTTGTCATGCCACCACGGAGGTTGAAGACTCAAGCTCTCTTGGTATATGTGTTGAAAATCCATTAGATTCTCTACGGCTTATCTTGGAATTAATGGACATCTAGTCCAAGTGAATGAAGTTTTTAAGATTGGAATGCGTTCAATAATGCTTGGGTGAGTCAATAGATGTTCTCCGAGCACCCATGGCGTTGAAGACTCTAGCCATCTTTGTTTAAGAAATGAATTGTTCCATTTAAGTTTATCTTTGATTATAAGAACTTCTAGACTATGTAGTACATGTTTTCACGAAACACATGAGTTAGATGGTGTATGAGGGAGTCAATAGATGTTTGTCAAGCGCCTACGGAGGTTGACGACTCAAGCTGTCTTGGTATATGTGTTCAAAGCTCATAAGATTCTCTTCGGCTTATCTTGGAATAAATAGACTTCTAGGCTAAGTGAATGAAGTTTTCTAGATTGGAATGTGTTCAATAATGTATAGGTGAGTCAATAGATGTTCGCCAAGCAAACATAGACGTTGAAGACTCAAGCCATGTTGGTTTAAGAAATGAATTGTTCCATTTAAGTTTATCTTGGTTTTTAAGAAATTCTAGCCTATGTAGTACATGTTTTCACGAAACACATGAGTTAGATGGTGTATGAGGGAGTCAATAAATGTTTGTCAAGCACCCACGGAGGTTGAAGACTCAACCTATGTTGGTATATTTGTTGAAAATCTATTAGATTCTCTTCGGCTTATCTTGGAATTAATGGACATCTAGACCATGTGAATCAAGTTTTCAAGATTGGAATACGTTCAATAATGTTTGGGAGAGTCAATAGATGTTCGCCGAGCACCCTTGGACGTTGAAGACTCAAGCCATCTTGGTTTAAGAAATGATTTGCTCCATTTAAGTTTATCTTTGATTATAAGAACTTCTAGACTATGTAGTACATGTTTTCACGAAACACATGAGTTAGATGATGTATGAGGGAGTCAATAGATGTTTGTCAGGCCCCCACGGAAGTTGACGACCCAAGCTGTCTTTGTATATGTGTTGAAAATCCATTAGATTCTCTTCGGCTTATCTTGGAATTAATGGACATCTAGTCCAAGTGAATGAAGTTTTCAAGATTGGAATGCGTTCAAAAATGTTTGGGTGAGTCAATAGATGATCGCTTAACAACCATGGACGTTGAAGACTCAAGCCATGTTGGTTTAAGAAATGAATTGTTCCATTTAACTTTATCTTGGATTATAAGAACTTTTAGACTAAGTAGGTCATGTTTTCACGAATCACATGACTTAGATAGTGTATGAGAGAGTAAATAGATGTTTGTCAAGCCCCCACGAAGGTTGACGACTCAAGCTGTCTTGGTATATGTGTTGAAAATCCATTAGATTCTCTTCGGCTTATCTTGGAAATAATGGACATCTAGTCCAAGTGAATGAAGTTTTCAAGATTGGAATGCGTTCAATAATGCTTGGGCGAGTCAATAGATGTTCTCCGAGCACCCATGGACGTTGAAGACTCAAGCCATCTTTGTTTAAGAAATGAATTGTTCCATTTAAGTTTATCTCGGATTATAAGAACTTCTTGACTATGTAGTACATGTTTCACGAAACACACGAGTTTGATGGTGTATGAGGGAGTCAATAGATGTTTGTCAAGCCCCCACGGAGGTTGAGGACTCAAGCTGTCTTGGTATATGTGTTCAAAGCTCATAAGATTCTCATCGGCTTATCTTGGAATAAATAGACTTCTAGGCGAAGTGAATGAAGTTTTCTAGATTGGAATGCGTTCAATAATGTTTGGGTGAGTGAATAGGTGTTCGCTGAGCACCCATGGACGTTGAAGACTCTAGCCATCTTGGTTTAAGAAATGAATTGTTCCATTTTATTTTATCTTGGTTTATAACAAATTCTAGACTATGTAGTACATGTTTTCACGAAACACATGAGTTAGATGGTGTATGAGGGAGTCAATAAATGTTTGTCAAGCCCCCACGGAGGTTGAAGACTCAACCTATGTTGGTATATGTGTTGAAAATCTATTAGATTCTCTTCGGCTTATCTTGGAATTAATGGACATCTAGGCCATGTCAATGAAGTTTTCAAGATTGGAATGCGTTCAATAATGTTTGGGTGAGTCAATAGGTGTTCGCCGAGCACCCATGGACGTTGAAGACTCTAGCCATCTTGGTTTAAGAAATGAATTGTTCCATATAAGTTTATCTGGGATTATAAGTCCTTCTAGACTAAGTAGTTCATGTTTTCACGAAACACATGACTTAGATGGTGTATGAGAGAGTCAATAGATATTTGTCAAGCCCCCACGGAGGTTGAAGACACAAGCTATCTTGGTATATATGTTGAAAATCCATTAGATTCTCTTCTGCTTATCTTGGAATTAATGGACATCTAGGCCAGGTGAATGAAAGTTTCAAGATTGGAATGCGTTCAATAATGTTTGGGTGAGTCAATTGACGTTCGCCGACCACTCATGGATGTTGACGACTCAAGCCATCTTGGTTTAAGAAATGAATTGTTCCATTTAAGTTTATCTTGGATTATAAGAAATTCAAGACTATGTAGTACATGTTTTCACGAAACACATGAGTTAGATCGTGTATGAGGGACTCAATAAATGTTTGTCAAGCCCCCACGGAGGTTGAAGACTCAACCTATGTTGGTATATATGTTGAAAATCTATTAGATTCTCTTCGGCTTATCTTGGAATTAATGCACATCTAGGCCATGTGAATCAAGTTTTCAACATTGGAATGCGTTCAATAATGTTTGGGAGAGTCAATAGATGTTCGCCGAGCACCCATGGACGTTGAAGACTCAAGCCATCTTGGTTTAAGAAATGATTTGCTCCATTTAAGTTTATCTTTGATTATAAGAACTTCTAGACTATGTAGTACATGTTTTCACGAAACACATGAGTTAGATGATGTATGAGGGAGTCAATAGATGTTTGTCAGGCCCCCACGGAAGTTGACGACCCAAGCTGTCTTTGTATATGTGTTGAAAATCCATTAGATTCTCTTCGGCTTATCTTGGAATTAATGGACATCTAGTCCAAGTGAATGAAGTTTTCAAGATTGGAATGCGTTCAAAAATGTTTGGGTGAGTCAATAGATGATCGCTTAACAACCATGGACGTTGAAGACTCAAGCCATGTTGGTTTAAGAAATGAATTGTTCCATTTAACTTTATCTTGGATTATAAGAACTTTTAGACTAAGTAGGTCATGTTTTCACGAATCACATGACTTAGATAGTGTATGAGAGAGTAAATAGATGTTTGTCAAGCCCCCACGAAGGTTGACGACTCAAGCTGTCTTGGTATATGTGTTGAAAATCCATTAGATTCTCTTCGGCTTATCTTGGAAATAATGGACATCTAGTCCAAGTGAATGAAGTTTTCAAGATTGGAATGCGTTCAATAATGCTTGGGCGAGTCAATAGATGTTCTCCGAGCACCCATGGACGTTGAAGACTCAAGCCATCTTTGTTTAAGAAATGAATTGTTCCATTTAAGTTTATCTCGGATTATAAGAACTTCTTGACTATGTAGTACATGTTTCACGAAACACACGAGTTTGATGGTGTATGAGGGAGTCAATAGATGTTTGTCAAGCCCCCACGGAGGTTGAGGACTCAAGCTGTCTTGGTATATGTGTTCAAAGCTCATAAGATTCTCATCGGCTTATCTTGGAATAAATAGACTTCTAGGCGAAGTGAATGAAGTTTTCTAGATTGGAATGCGTTCAATAATGTTTGGGTGAGTGAATAGGTGTTCGCTGAGCACCCATGGACGTTGAAGACTCTAGCCATCTTGGTTTAAGAAATGAATTGTTCCATTTTATTTTATCTTGGTTTATAACAAATTCTAGACTATGTAGTACATGTTTTCACGAAACACATGAGTTAGATGGTGTATGAGGGAGTCAATAAATGTTTGTCAAGCCCCCACGGAGGTTGAAGACTCAACCTATGTTGGTATATGTGTTGAAAATCTATTAGATTCTCTTCGGCTTATCTTGGAATTAATGGACATCTAGGCCATGTCAATGAAGTTTTCAAGATTGGAATGCGTTCAATAATGTTTGGGTGAGTCAATAGGTGTTCGCCGAGCACCCATGGACGTTGAAGACTCTAGCCATCTTGGTTTAAGAAATGAATTGTTCCATATAAGTTTATCTCTCGGGATTATAAGTCCTTCTAGACTAATTATTACATGTTTTCACGAAACAAATTAATTAGATGGTGTATGAGAGAGTCAATAGATATTTGTCAAGCCCCCACGGAGGTTGAAGACACAAGCTATCTTGGTATATATGTTGAAAATCCATTAGATTCTCTTCTGCTTATCTTGGAATTAATGGACATCTAGGCCAGGTGAATGAAAGTTTCAAGATTGGAATGCGTTCAATAATGTTTGGGTGAGTCAATTGACGTTCGCAGACCACTCATGGATGTTGACGACTCAAGCCATCTTGGTTTAAGAAATGAATTGTTCCATTTAAGTTTATCTTGGATTATAAGAAATTCAAGACTATGTAGTACATGTTTTCACGAAACACATGAGTTAGATCGTGTATGAGGGACTCAATAAATGTTTGTCAAGCCCCCACGGAGGTTGAAGACTCAACCTATGTTGGTATATATGTTGAAAATCTATTAGATTCTCTTCGGCTTATCTTGGAATTAATGCACATCTAGGCCATGTGAATCAAGTTTTCAACATTGGAATGCGTTCAATAATGTTTGGGAGAGTCAATAGATGTTCGCCGAGCACCCATGGACGTTGAAGACTCAAGCCATCTTGGTTTAAGAAATGATTTGCTCCATTTAAGTTTATCTTTGATTATAAGAACTTCTAGACTATGTAGTACATGTTTTCACGAAACACATGAGTTAGATGATGTATGAGGGAGTCAATAGATGTTTGTCAGGCCCCCACGGAAGTTGACGACCCAAGCTGTCTTTGTATATGTGTTGAAAATCCATTAGATTCTCTTCGGCTTATCTTGGAATTAATGGACATCTAGTCCAAGTGAATGAAGTTTTCAAGATTGGAATGCGTTCAAAAATGTTTGGGTGAGTCAATAGATGATCGCTTAACAACCATGGACGTTGAAGACTCAAGCCATGTTGGTTTAAGAAATGAATTGTTCCATTTAACTTTATCTTGGATTATAAGAACTTTTAGACTAAGTAGGTCATGTTTTCACGAATCACATGACTTAGATAGTGTATGAGAGAGTAAATAGATGTTTGTCAAGCCCCCACGAAGGTTGACGACTCAAGCTGTCTTGGTATATGTGTTGAAAATCCATTAGATTCTCTTCGGCTTATCTTGGAAATAATGGACATCTAGTCCAAGTGAATGAAGTTTTCAAGATTGGAATGCGTTCAATAATGCTTGGGCGAGTCAATAGATGTTCTCCGAGCACCCATGGACGTTGAAGACTCAAGCCATCTTTGTTTAAGAAATGAATTGTTCCATTTAAGTTTATCTCGGATTATAAGAACTTCTTGACTATGTAGTACATGTTTCACGAAACACACGAGTTTGATGGTGTATGAGGGAGTCAATAGATGTTTGTCAAGCCCCACGGAGGTTGAGGACTCAAGCTGTCTTGGTATATGTGTTCAAAGCTCATAAGATTCTCATCGGCTTATCTTGGAATAAATAGACTTCTAGGCGAAGTGAATGAAGTTTTCTAGATTGGAATGCGTTCAATAATGTTTGGGTGAGTGAATAGGTGTTCGCTGAGCACCCATGGACGTTGAAGACTCTAGCCATCTTGGTTTAAGAAATGAATTGTTCCATTTTATTTTATCTTGGTTTATAACAAATTCTAGACTATGTAGTACATGTTTTCACGAAACACATGAGTTAGATGGTGTATGAGGGAGTCAATAAATGTTTGTCAAGCCCCCACGGAGGTTGAAGACTCAACCTATGTTGGTATATGTGTTGAAAATCTATTAGATTCTCTTCGGCTTATCTTGGAATTAATGGACATCTAGGCCATGTCAATGAAGTTTTCAAGATTGGAATGCGTTCAATAATGTTTGGGTGAGTCAATAGGTGTTCGCCGAGCACCCATGGACGTTGAAGACTCTAGCCATCTTGGTTTAAGAAATGAATTGTTCCATATAAGTTTATCTGGGATTATAAGTCCTTCTAGACTAAGTAGTTCATGTTTTCACGAAACACATGACTTAGATGGTGTATGAGAGAGTCAATAGATATTTGTCAAGCCCCCACGGAGGTTGAAGACACAAGCTATCTTGGTATATATGTTGAAAATCCATTAGATTCTCTTCTGCTTATCTTGGAATTAATGGACATCTAGGCCAGGTGAATGAAAGTTTCAAGATTGGAATGCGTTCAATAATGTTTGGGTGAGTCAATTGACGTTCGCCGACCACTCATGGATGTTGACGACTCAAGCCATCTTGGTTTAAGAAATGAATTGTTCCATTTAAGTTTATCTTGGATTATAAGAAATTCAAGACTATGTAGTACATGTTTTCACGAAACACATGAGTTAGATCGTGTATGAGGGACTCAATAAATGTTTGTCAAGCCCCCACGGAGGTTGAAGACTCAACCTATGTTGGTATATATGTTGAAAATCTATTAGATTCTCTTCGGCTTATCTTGGAATTAATGCACATCTAGGCCATGTGAATCAAGTTTTCAACATTGGAATGCGTTCAATAATGTTTGGGAGAGTCAATAGATGTTCGCCGAGCACCCATGGACGTTGAAGACTCAAGCCATCTTGGTTTAAGAAATGAATTGCTCCATTTAAGTTTATCTTTGATTATAAGAACTTCTAGACTATGTAGTACATGTTTTGAAGAAACACATGAGTGAGATGGTGTATGAGAGAGTCAATAGATGTTTGTCAAGCCCCTACGGAGGTTGACGACTCAAGCTGTCTTGGTATATGTGTTCAAAGCTCATAAGATTCTCTTCGGCATATCTTGGAACAAATAGACTTCTAGGCTAAGTGAATGAAGTTTTCTAGATTGGAATGTGTTCAATAATGTATGGGTCACCAATAGATGTTCGCCTAGCAACCATGGTCGTTCAAGACTCAAGCCATGTTGGTTTAAGAAACGAATTGTTCCATTTAAGTTTATCTTGGATTATAAGAACTTTTAGACTAAGTAGTTCATGTTTTCACGAAACACATGACTTAGATGGTGTATGAGAGAGTCAATAGATGTTTGTCATGCCCCCACGGAGGTTGACGACTCAAGCTTTCTTAGTATATGTGTTGAAAATCCAGTAGATTCTCTTCGGCTTATCTAGGAATTAATGGACATCTAGTCCAAGTGAATGAAGTTTTCAAGATTGGAATGCGTTCAATAATGTTTGGGTGAGTCAATAGATGATCGCCTAGCAACCATGGACGTTGAAGACTCAAGCCATGTAGGTTTAAGAAATGAATTGTTCCATTTAAGTTTATCTTGGATTATAAGAACTTTTAGACTAAGTAGTTCATGTTTTCACGAATCACATGACTTAGATAGTGTATGAGAGAGTAAATAGATGTTTGTCAAGCCCCCACGGAGGTTGACGACTCAAGCTGTCTTGGTATATGTGTTGAAAATCCATTAGATTCTCTTCGGCTTATCTTGGAAATAATGGACATCTAGTCCAAGTGAATGAAGTTTTCTAGATTGGAATGTGTTCAATAATGTTTGGGTGAGTCACTAGATGTTCGCCGAGCACCCATGGACGTTGAAGACTCTAGCCATCTTGGTTTAAGAAATGAATTTTTCCATTTTATTTTATCTTGGTTTATAAGAAATTCAAGACTATGTAGTACATGTTTTCACGAAACACATGAGTTAGATCGTGTATGAGGGAGTCAATAAATGTTTGTCAAGCCCCCACGGAGGTTGAAGACTCAACCTATGTTGGTATATGTGTTGAAAATCTACTAGATTCTCTTCGGCTTATCTTGGAATTAATGGACATCTAGGCCATGTGAATCAAGTTTTCAAGATTGGAATGCGTTCAATAATGTTTGGGAGAGTCAATAGATGTTCGCCGAGCACCCGTGGACGTTGAAGACTCAAGCCATCTTGGTTTAAGAAATGATTTGCTCCATTTAAGTTTATCTTTGATTATAAGAACTTCTAGACTATGTAGTACATGTTTTCACGAAACACATGAGTTAGATGATGTATGAGGGAGTCAATAGATGTTTGTCAGGCCCCCACGGAGGTTGACGACCCAAGCTGTCTTTGTATATGTGTTGAAAATCCATTAGATTCTCTTCGGCTTATCTTGGAATTAATGGACATCTAGTCCAAGTGAATGAAGTTTTCAAGATTGGAATGCGTTCAAAAATGTTTGGGTGAGTCAATAGATGATCGCCTAGCAACCATGGACGTTGAAGACTCAAGCCATGTTGGTTTAAGAAATGAATTGTTCCATTTAAGTTTATCTTGGATTATAAGAACTTTTAGACTAAGTAGTTCATGTTTTCACGAATCACATGACTTAGATAGTGTATGAGAGAGTAAATAGATGTTTGTCAAGCCCCCACGGAGGTTGACGACTCAAGCTGTCTTGGTATATGTGTTGAAAATCCATTAGATTCTCTTCGGCTTATCTTGGAAATAATGGACATCTAGTCCAAGTGAATGAAGTTTTCTAGATTGGAATGTGTTCAATAATGTTTGGGTGAGTCACTAGATGTTCGCCGAGCACCCATGGACGTTGAAGACTCTAGCCATCTTGGTTTAAGAAATGAATTATTCAATTTTATTTTATCTTGGTTTATAAGAAATTCAAGACTATGTAGTACATGTTTTCACGAAACACATGAGTTAGATGGTGTATGAGGGAGTCAATAAATGTTTGTCAAGCCCCCGTGGAGGTTGAAGACTCAACCTATGTTGGTATATGTGTTGAAAATCTATTAGATTCTCTTCGGCTTATCTTGGAATTAATGGACATCTTGGCCATGTGAATCAAGTTTTCAAGATTGGAATGCGTTCAATAATGTTTGGGAGAGTCAATAGATGTTCGCCAAGTAGCCATGGACGTTGAAGACTCAAGCCATGTCGGTTTAAGAAATGAATTATTCCATTTAAGTTTATCTTGGATTATTAGAACTTTTAGACTAAGTAGTTCATGTTTTCACGAAACACATGACTTAGATGGTGTATGAGGGAGTCAATAGATGTTTGTCAGGCCCCCACGGAGGTTGACCACCCAAGCTGTCTTTGTATATGTGTTGAAAATCCATTAAATTCTCTTCGGCTTATCTTGGAATTAATGGACATCTAGTCCAGGTGAATGAAGTTTTCTAGATTGGAATGTGTTCAATAATGTTTGGGTGAGTCAATAGATGTTCGCCGAGCACCCATGGACGTTGAAGACTCAAGCCATCTTGGTTTAAGAAATGAGTTGCTCCATTTAAGTTTATCTTTGATTATAAGAACTTCTAGACTATGTTGTACATGTTTTCACGAAACACATGAGTTAGATGGTGTATGAGGGAGTCAATAGATGTTTGTCAGGCCCCCACGGAGGTTGACCACCCAAGCTGTCTTTGTATATGTGTTGAAAATCCATTAGATTCTCTTCGGCTTATCTTGGAATTAATGGACATCTAGTCCAAGTGAATGAAATTTTCAAGATTGGAATGCATTCAAAAATGTTTGGGTGAGTCAATAGATGTTCGCCAAGTAGCCATGGACGTTGAAGACTCAAGCCATGTTGGTTTAAGAAATGAATTGTTCCATTTAAGTTTATCTTGGATTATTAGAACTTTTAGACTAAGTAGTTCATGTTTTCACGAAACACATGACTTAGATGGTGTATGAGAGAGTCAATAAATGTGTGTCAAGCCCCCACGGAGGTTGACGACTCAAGCTGTCTGGGTATATGTGTTGAAAATCCATTAAATTCTCTTCGGCTTATCTTGGAATTAATGGACATCTAGTCCAGGTGAATGAAGTTTTCTAGATTGGAATGTGTTCAATAATGTTTGGGTGAGTCAATAGATGTTCGTCGAGCACCCATGGACGTTGAAGACTCAAGCCATCTTGGTTTAAGAAATGATTTGCTCCATTTAAGTTTATCTTTGATTATAAGAACTTCTATACTATGTAGTACATGTTTTCACGAAACACATGAGTTAGATGGTGTATGAGGGAGTCAATAGATGTTTGTCAGGCCCCCACGGAGGTTGACGACCCAAGCTGTCTTTGTATATGTGTTGAAAATCCATTAGATTCTCTTCGGCTTATCTTGGAATTAATGGACATCTTGTCCAAGTGAATGAAGTTTTGAAGATTGGAATGCGTTCAACAATGTTTGGGTGAGTCAATAGATGTTCGCCAAGTAGCCATGGACGTTGAAGACTCAATCCATGTTGGTTTAAGAAATGAATTGTTCCATTTAAATTTATCTTGGATTCTTAGAACTTTTAGACTAAGTAGTTCATGTTTTCACGAAACACATGACTTAGATGGTGTATGAGAGAGTCAATAGATGTGTGTCAAGCCCCCACGGAGGTTGACGACTCAAGCTGTCTAGGTATATGTGTTGAAAATCCATTAGATTCTCTTTGGCTTATCTTGGAATTAATGGACATCTAGTCCAGGTGAATGAAGTTTTCTAGATTGGAATGTGTTCAATAATGTTTGGGTGAGTCAATAGATGTTCGTCGAGCACCCATGGGCGTTGAAGACTCAAGCCATCTTGGTTTAAGAAATGATTTGCTCCATTTAAGTTTATCTTTGATTATAAGAACTTCTAGACTATGTAGTACATGTTTTCACGAAACACATGAGTTAGATGGTGTATGAGGGAGTCAATAGATGTTTGTCAGGCCCCCACGGAGGTTGACCACCCAAGCTGTCTTTGTATATGTGTTGAAAATCCATTAAATTCTCTTCGGCTTATCTTGGAATTAATGGACATCTAGTCCAGGTGAATGAAGTTTTCTAGATTGGAATGTGTTCAATAATGTTTGGGTGAGTCAATAGATGTTCGCCGAGCACCCATGGACGTTGAAGACTCAAGCCATCTTGGTTTAAGAAATGATTTGCTCCATTTAAGTTTATCTTTGATTATAAGAACTTCTAGACTATGTAGTACATGTTTTCACGAAACACATGAGTTAGATGGTGTATGAGGGAGTCAATAGATGTTTGTCAGGCCCCCACGGAGGTTGACCACCCAAGCTGTCTTTGTATATGTGTTGAAAATCCATTAAATTCTCTTCGGCTTATCTTGGAATTAATGGACATCTAGTCCAGGTGAATGAAGTTTTCTAGATTGGAATGTGTTCAATAATGTTTGGGTGAGTCAATAGATGTTCGCCGAGCACCCATGGACGTTGAAGACTCAAGCCATCTTGGTTTAAGAAATGATTTGCTCCATTTAAGTTTATCTTTGATTATAAGAACTTCTAGACTATGTTGTACATGTTTTCACGAAACACATGAGTTAGATGGTGTCTGAGGGAGTCAATAGATGTTTGTCAGGCCCCCACGGAGGTTGACCACCCAAGCTGTCTTTGTATATGTGTTGAAAATCCATTAGATTCTCTTCGGCTTATCTTGGAATTAATGGACATCTTGTCCAAGTGAATGAAGTTTTGAAGATTGGAATGCGTTCAACAATGTTTGGGTGAGTCAATAGATGTTCGCCAAGTAGCCATGGACGTTGAAGACTCAATCCATGTTGGTTTAAGAAATGAATTGTTCCATTTAAATTTATCTTGGATTCTTAGAACTTTTAGACTAAGTAGTTCATGTTTTCACGAAACACATGACTTAGATGGTGTATGAGAGAGTCAATAGATGTGTGTCAAGCCCCCACGGAGGTTGACGACTCAAGCTGTCTTGGTATATGTGTTGAAAATCCATTAGATTCTCTTTGGCTTATCTTGGAATTAATGGACATCTAGTCCAGGTGAATGAAGTTTTCTAGATTGGAATGTGTTCAATAATGTTTGGGTGAGTCACTAGATGTTCGCCGAGCACCCATGGACGTTGAAGACTCTAGCCATCTTGGTTTAAGAAATGAATTTTTCCATTTTATTTTATCTTGGTTTATAAGAAATTCAAGACTATGTAGTACATGTTTTCACGAAACACATGAGTTAGATCGTGTATGAGGGAGTCAATAAATGTTTGTCAAGCCCCCACGGAGGTTGAAGACTCAACCTATGTTGGTATATGTGTTGAAAATCTACTAGATTCTCTTCGGCTTATCTTGGAATTAATGGACATCTAGGCCATGTGAATCAAGTTTTCAAGATTGGAATGCGTTCAATAATGTTTGGGAGAGTCAATAGATGTTCGCCGAGCACCCGTGGACGTTGAAGACTCAAGCCATCTTGGTTTAAGAAATGATTTGCTCCATTTAAGTTTATCTTTGATTATAAGAACTTCTAGACTATGTAGTACATGTTTTCACGAAACACATGAGTTAGATGATGTATGAGGGAGTCAATAGATGTTTGTCAGGCCCCCACGGAGGTTGACGACCCAAGCTGTCTTTGTATATGTGTTGAAAATCCATTAGATTCTCTTCGGCTTATCTTGGAATTAATGGACATCTAGTCCAAGTGAATGAAGTTTTCAAGATTGGAATGCATTCAAAAATGTTTGGGTGAGTCAATAGATGATCGCCTAGCAACCATGGACGTTGAAGACTCAAGCCATGTTGGTTTAAGAAATGAATTGTTCCATTTAAGTTTATCTTGGATTATAAGAACTTTTAGACTAAGTAGTTCATGTTATCACGAATCACATGACTTAGATAGTGTATGAGAGAGTAAATAGATGTTTGTCAAGCCCCCACGGAGGTTGACGACTCAAGCTGTCTTGGTATATGTGTTGAAAATCCATTAGATTCTCTTCGGCTTATCTTGGAAATAATGGACATCTAGTCCAAGTGAATGAAGTTTTCTAGATTGGAATGTGTTCAATAATGTTTGGGTGAGTCACTAGATGTTTGCCGAGCACCCATGGACGTTGAAGACTCTAGCCATCTTGGTTTAAGAAATGAATTATTCAATTTTATTTTATCTTGGTTTATAAGAAATTCAAGACTATGTAGTACATGTTTTCACGAAACACATGAGTTAGATGGTGTATGAGGGAGTCAATAAATGTTTGTCAAGCCCCGTGGAGGTTGAAGACTCAACCTATGTTGGTATATGTGTTGAAAATCTATTAGATTCTCTTCGGCTTATCTTGGAATTAATGGACATCTTGGCCATGTGAATCAAGTTTTCAAGATTGGAATGCGTTCAATAATGTTTGGGAGAGTCAATAGATGTTCGCCAAGTAGCCATGGACGTTGAAGACTCAAGCCATGTCGGTTTAAGAAATGAATTATTCCATTTAAGTTTATCTTGGATTATTAGAACTTTTAGACTAAGTAGTTCATGTTTTCACGAAACACATGACTTAGATGGTGTATGAGGGAGTCAATAGATGTTTGTCAGGCCCCCACGGAGGTTGACCACCCAAGCTGTCTTTGTATATGTGTTGAAAATCCATTAAATTCTCTTCGGCTTATCTTGGAATTAATGGACATCTAGTCCAGGTGAATGAAGTTTTCTAGATTGGAATGTGTTCAATAATGTTTGGGTGAGTCAATAGATGTTCGCCGAGCACCCATGGACGTTGAAGACTCAAGCCATCTTGGTTTAAGAAATGATTTGCTCCATTTAAGTTTATCTTTGATTATAAGAACTTCTAGACTATGTTGTACATGTTTTCACGAAACACATGAGTTAGATGGTGTATGAGGGAGTCAATAGATGTTTGTCAGGCCCCCACGGAGGTTGACCACCCAAGCTGTCTTTGTATATGTGTTGAAAATCCATTAGATTCTCTTCGGCTTATCTTGGAATTAATGGACATCTAGTCCAAGTGAATGAAATTTTCAAGATTGGAATGCATTCAAAAATGTTTGGGTGAGTCAATAGATGTTCGCCAAGTAGCCATGGACGTTGAAGACTCAAGCAATGTTGGTTTAAGAAATGAATTGTTCCATTTAAGTTTATCTTGGATTATAAGAACTTTTAGACTAAGTAGTTCATGTTTTCACGAAACACATGACTTAGATGGTGTATGAGAGAGTCAATAAATGTGTGTCAAGCCCCCACGGAGGTTGACGACTCAAGTCTGGGTATATGTGTTGAAAATCCATTAAATTCTCTTCGGCTTATCTTGGAATTAATGGACATCTAGTCCAGGTGAATGAAGTTTTCTAGATTGGAATGTGTTCAATAATGTTTGGGTGAGTCAATAGATGTTCGTCGAGCACCCATGGACGTTGAAGACTCAAGCCATCTTGGTTTAAGAAATGATTTGCTCCATTTAAGTTTATCTTTGATTATAAGAACTTCTATACTATGTAGTACATGTTTTCACGAAACACATGAGTTAGATGGTGTATGAGGGAGTCAATAGATGTTTGTCAGGCCCCACGGAGGTTGACGACCCAAGCTGTCTTTGTATATGTGTTGAAAATCCATTAGATTCTCTTCGGCTTATCTTGGAATTAATGGACATCTTGTCCAAGTGAATGAAGTTTTGAAGATTGGAATGCGTTCAACAATGTTTGGGTGAGTCAATAGATGTTCGCCAAGTAGCCATGGACGTTGAAGACTCAATCCATGTTGGTTTAAGAAATGAATTGTTCCATTTAAATTTATCTTGGATTATTAGAACTTTTAGACTAAGTAGTTCATGTTTTCACGAAACACATGACTTAGATGGTGTATGAGAGAGTCAATAGATGTGTGTCAAGCCCCCACGGAGGTTGACGACTCAAGCTGTCTAGGTATATGTGTTGAAAATCCATTAGATTCTCTTTGGCTTATCTTGGAATTAATGGACATCTAGTCCAGGTGAATGAAGTTTTCTAGATTGGAATGTGTTCAATAATGTTTGGGTGAGTCAATAGATGTTCGTCGAGCACCCATGGGCGTTGAAGACTCAAGCCATCTTGGTTTAAGAAATGATTTGCTCCATTTAAGTTTATCTTTGATTATAAGAACTTCTAGACTATGTAGTACATGTTTTCACGAAACACATGAGTTAGATGGTGTATGAGGGAGTCAATAGATGTTTGTCAGGCCCCCACGGAGGTTGACCACCCAAGCTGTCTTTGTATATGTGTTGAAAATCCATTAAATTCTCTTCGGCTTATCTTGGAATTAATGGACATCTAGTCCAAGTGAATGAAGTTTTCTAGATTGGAATGTGTTCAATAATGTTTGGGTGAGTCAATAGATGTTCGCCGAGCACCCATGGACGTTGAAGACTCAAGCCATCTTGGTTTAAGAAATGATTTGCTCCATTTAAGTTTATCTTTGATTATAAGAACTTCTAGACTATGTAGTACATGTTTTCACGAAACACATGAGTTAGATGGTGTATGAGGGAGTCAATAGATGTTTGTCAGGCCCCCACGGAGGTTGACCACCCAAGCTGTCTTTGTATATGTGTTGAAAATCCATTAAATTCTCTTCGGCTTATCTTGGAATTAATGGACATCTAGTCCAGGTGAATGAAGTTTTCTAGATTGGAATGTGTTCAATAATGTTTGGGTGAGTCAATAGATGTTCGCCGAGCACCCATGGACGTTGAAGACTCAAGCCATCTTGGTTTAAGAAATGATTTGCTCCATTTAAGTTTATCTTTGATTATAAGAACTTCTAGACTATGTTGTACATGTTTTCACGAAACACATGAGTTAGATGGTGTATGAGGGAGTCAATAGATGTTTGTCAGGCCCCCACGGAGGTTGACCACCGAAGCTGTCTTTGTATATGTGTTGAAAATCCATTAGATTCTCTTCGGCTTATCTTGGAATTAATGGACATCTTGTCCAAGTGAATGAAGTTTTGAAGATTGGAATGCGTTCAAAAATGTTTGGGTGAGTCAATAGATGTTCGCCAAGTAGCCATGGACGTTGAAGACTCAATCCATGTTGGTTTAAGAAATGAATTGTTCCATTTAAATTTATCTTGGATTATTAGAACTTTTAGACTAAGTAGTTCATGTTTTCACGAAACACATGACTTAGATGGTGTATGAGAGAGTCAATAGATGTGTGTCAAGCCCCCACGGAGGTTGACGACTCAAGCTGTCTTGGTATATGTGTTGAAAATCCATTAGATTCTCTTTGGCTTATCTTGGAATTAATGGACATCTAGTCCAGGTGAATGAAGTTTTCTAGATTGGAATGTGTTCAATAATGTTTGGGTGAGTCAATAGATGTTCGTCGAGCACCCATGGACGTTGAAGACTCAAGCCATCTTGGTTTAAGAAATGATTTGCTCCATTTAAGTTTATCTTTGATTATAAGAACTTCTAGACTATGTAGTACATGTTTTCACGAAACACATGAGTTAGATGGTGTATGAGGGAGTCAATAGATGTTTGTCAGGCCCCCACGGAGGTTGACCACCCAAGCTGTCTTTGTATATGTGTTGAAAATCCATTAAATTCTCTTCGGCTTATCTTGGAATTAATGGACATCTAGTCCAGGTGAATGAAGTTTTCTAGATTGGAATGTGTTCAATAATGTTTGGGTGAGTCAATAGATGTTCCCCGAGCACCCATGGACGTTGAAGACTCAAGCCATCTTGGTTTAAGAAATGATTTGCTCCATTTAAGTTTATCTTTGATTATAAGAACTTCTAGACTATGTAGTACATGTTTTCACGAAACACATGAGTTAGATGGTGTATGAGGGAGTCAATAGATGTTTGTCAGGCCCCCACGGAGGTTGACCACCCAAGCTGTCTTTGTATATGTGTTGAAAATCCATTAGATTCTCTTCGGCTTATCTTGGAATTAATGGACATCTAGTCCAAGTGAATGAAGTTTTCAAGATTGGAATGCGTTCAAAAATGTTTGGGTGAGTCAATAGATGTTCGCCAAGTAGCCATGGACGTTGAAGACTCAAGCCATGTTGGTTTAAGAAATGAATTTTTCGATTTAAATTTATCTTAGATTATTAGAACTTTTAGACTAAGTAGTTCATGTTTTCACGAAACACATGACTTAGATGGTGTATGTGAGAGCCAATAGATGTGTGTCAAGCCCCCACGGAGGTTGACGACTCAAGCTGTCTTGGTAAATGTGTTGAAAATCCATTAGATTCTCTTCGGCTTATCTTGGAATTAATGGACATCTAGTCCAGGTGAATGAAGTTTTCTAGATTGGAATGTGTTCAATAATGTTTGGGTGAGTCACTAGATGTTCGCCGAGCACCCATGGACGTTGAAGACTCTAGCCATCTTGGTTTAAGAAATGAATTATTCCATTTTATTTTATCTTGGTTTATAAGAAATTCAAGACTATGTAGTACATGTTTTCACGAAACACATGAGTTAGATGGTGTATGAGGGAGTCAATAAATGTTTGTCAAGCCCCCATGGAGGTTGAAGACTCAACCTATGTTGGTATATGTGTTGAAAATCTATTAGATACTCTTCGGCTTATCTTGGAATTAATGGACATCATGGCCATGTGAATCAAGTTTTCAAGATTGGAATGCGTTCAATAATGTTTGGGAGAGTCAATAGATGTTCGCCAAGCACCCGTGGACGTTGAAGACTCAAGCCATCTTGGTTTAAGAAATGATTTGCTCCATTTAAGTTTATCTTTGATTATAAGAACTTCTAGACTATGTAGTACATGTTTTCACGAAACACATGAGTTAGATGGTGTATGAGGGAGTCAATAGATGTTTGTCAGGCCCCCACGGAGGTTGACGACCCAAGCTGTCTTTGTATATGTGTTGAAAATCCATTAGATTCTCTTCGGCTTATCTTGGAATTAATGGACATCTAGTCCAAGTGAATGAAATTTTCAAGATTGGAATGCGTTCAAAAATGTTTGGGTGAGTCAATAGATGTTCGCCAAGTAGCCATGGACGTTGAAGACTCAAGCCATGTTGGTTTAAGAAATGAATTGTTCCATTTAAGTTTATCTTGGATTATTAGAACTTTTAGACTAAGTAGTTCATGTTTTCACGAAACACATGACTTAGGTGGTGTATGAGAGAGTCAATAGATGTGTGTCAAGCCCCCACGGAGGTTGACGACTCAAGCTGTCTTGGTAAATGTGTTGAAAATCCATTAGATTCTCTTCGGCTTATCTTGGAATTAATGGACATCTAGTCCAGGTGAATGAAGTTTTCTAGATTGGAATGTGTTCAATAATGTTTGGGTGAGTCAATAGATGTTCGTCGAGCACCCATGGACGTTGAAGACTCAAGCCATCTTGGTTTAAGAAATGATTTGCTCCATTTAAGTTTATCTTTGATTATAAGAACTTCTAGACTATGTAGTACATGTTTTCACGAAACACATGAGTTAGATGGTGTATGAGGGAGTCAATAGATGTTTGTCAGGCCCCCACGGAGGTTGACGACCCAAGCTGTCTTTGTATATGTGATGAAAATCCATTAGATTCTCTTCGGCTTATCTTGGAATTAATGGACATCTAGTCCAAGTGAATGAAGTTTTCAAGATTGGAATGCGTTCAAAAATGTTTGGGTGAGTCAATAGATGTTCGCCAAGTAGCCATGGACGTTGAAGACTCAAGCCATGTTGGTTTAAGAAATGAATTTTTCGATTTAAATTTATCTTGGATTATTAGAACTTTTAGACTAAGTAGTTCATGTTTTCGCGAAACACATGACTTAGATGGTGTATGAGAGAGCCAATAGATGTGTGTCAAGCCCCCACGGAGGTTGACGACTCAAGCTGTCTTGGTAAATGTGTTGAAAATCCATTAGATTCTCTTCGGCTTATCTTGGAATTAATGGACATCTAGTCCAGGTGAATGAAGTTTTCTAGATTGGAATGTGTTCAATAATGTTTGGGTGAGTCAATAGATGTTCGTCGAGCACCCATGGACGTTGAAGACTCAAGCCATCTTGGTTTAAGAAATGATTTGCTCCATTTAAGTTTATCTTTGATTATAAGAACTTCTAGACTATGTAGTACATGTTTTCACGAAACACATGAGTTAGATGGTGTATGAGGGAGTCAATAGATGTTTGTCAGGCCCCCACGGAGGTTGACGACCCAAGCTGTCTTTGTATATGTGTTGAAAATCCATTAGATTCTCTTCGGCTTATCTTGGAATTAATGGATATCTTGGCCATGTGAATCAAGTTTTCAAGATTGGAATGCGTTCAATAATGTTTGGGAGAGTCAATAGATGTTCGCCGAGCACCCATGGACATTGAAGGCTCAAGCCATCTTGGTTTAAGAAATAATTTGCTCCATCTAAGTTTATCTTTGATTATAAGAACTTCTAGACTATGTAGTACATGTTTTCACTAAACACATGAGTTAGATGGTGTATGAGGGAGTGAATAGATGTTTGTCAAGCCCCCACGGAGGTTGACGACTCAAGCTGTTTTGGTATATGTGTTGAAAATCCATTAGATTCTTTTCGGCTTATCTTGGAATTAATGGACATCTAGTCCAAGTGAATGAAGTTTTCAAGATTGGAATGCGTTCAAAAATGTTTGGGTGAGTCAATAGATGTTCGCCAAGTAGCCGTGGACGTTGAAGACTCAAGCCATGTTGGTTTAAGAAATGAATTGTTCCATTTAAGTTTATCTTGGATTATTAGAACTTTTAGACTAAGTAGTTCATGTTTTCACGAAACACATGACTTAGATGGTGTATGAGAGAGTCAATAGATGTTTGTCAAGCCCCCACGGAGGTTGACGACTCAAGCTGTTTTGGTATATGTGTTGAAAATCCATTAGATTCTTTTCGGCTTATCTTGGAATTAATGGACATCTAGTCCAAGTGAATGAAGTTTTCAAGATTGGAATGAGTTCAAAAATGCTTGGGTGAGTCAATAGATGTTCGCCAAGTACCCATGGACGTTGAAGACTCAAGCCATGTTGGTTTAAGAAAAAATTGTTCCATTTAAGTTTATCTTGGATTATACGAACTTTTAGACTAAGTACTTCATGTTTTCACGAAACACATGACTTAGATGGTGTATGAGAGAGTCAATAGATGTTTGTCAAGCCCCCACGGAGGTTTACGACTCAAGCTGCCTAGGTATATGTGTTGAAAATCCATTAGATTCTCTTCGGCTTATCTTGGAATTAATGGACATCTAGTCCAAGTGAATGAAGTTTTCAAGATTGGAATGCGTTCCATAATGTTTGGGTGAGTCAATAGATGTTCGCCTAGCAACCATGGACGTTGAAGACTCAAGCCATGTTGGTTTAAGAATTGAATTGTTCCATTTAAGTTTATCTTGGATCATAAGAAATTTTAGACTAAGTAGTTCATGTTTTCACGAAACACATGACTTAGATGGTGTATGAGAGAGTCAATAGATGTGTGTCAAGCCCCCACGGAGGTTGACGACTCAAGCTGTCTTGGTATATGTGTTGAAAATCCATTCGATTCTCTTCGGCTTATCTTGGAATTAATGGACATCTAGTCCAGGTGAATGAAGTTTTCTAGATTGGAATGTGTTCAATAATGTTTGGGTGAGTCAATAGATGTTCGCCGAGCACCCATGGACGTTGAAGACTCTAGCCATCTTGGTTTAAGAAATGAATTGTTCCAGTTTATTTTATCTTGGTTTATAAGAAATTCATGACTATGTAGTACATGTTTTCACGAAACACATGAGTTAGATGGTGTATAAGGGAGTCAACAAATGTTTGTCAAGCCCCCACGGAGGTTGAAGACTCAACCTATGTTGGTATATGTGTTGAAAATCTATTAGATTCTCTTCGGCTTATCTTGGAATTAATGGACATCTTGGCCATGTGAATCAAGTTTTCAAGATTGGAATGCGTTCAATAATGTTTGGGAGAGTCAATAGATGTTCGCCGAGCACCCATGGACATTGAAGGCTCAAGCCATCTTGGTTTAAGAAATGATTTGCTGCATTTAAGTTTATCTTTGATTATAAGAACTTCTAGACTATGTAGTACATGTTTTCACGAAACATATGAGTTAGATGGTGTATGAGGGAGTGAATAGATGTTTGTCAAGCCCCCACGGAGGTTGATGACTCAAGCTGTCTTGGTATATGTGTTGAAGATCCGTTAGATTCTTTTCGGCTTATCTTGGAATTAATGGACATCTAGTCCAAGTGAATGAAGTTTTCAAGATTGGAATGCGTTCAATAATGTTTGGGTGAGTCAATAGATGTTCGCCAAGTACCCATGGATGTTGAAGACTCAAGCCATCTTGGTTGAAGAAATGATTTGCTGCATTTAAGTTTATCTTTGATTATATGAACTTCTAGACTATGTAGTACATGTTTTCACGAAACACATGACTTAGATAGTGTATGAGAGAGTAAATAGATGTTTGTCAAGCCCCCACGGAGGTTGATGACTCAAGCTGTCTTGGTATATGTGTTGAAAATCCATTAGATTCTTTTCGGCTTATCTTGGAATTAATGGACATCTAGTCCAAGTGAATGAAGTTTTCAAGATTGGAATGCGTTCAATAATGTTTGGGTGAGTCAATAGATGTTCGCCAAGTACCCATGGACGTTGAAGACTCAAGCCATGTTGGTTTAAGAAAAAATTGTTCCATTTAAGTTTATCTTGGATTATATGAACTTTTAGACTAAGTACTTCAGGCTTTCACGAAACACATGACTTCGATGGTGTATGAGAGAGTCAATAGATGTTTGTCAAGCCCCCACGGAGGTTTACGACTCAAGCTGCCTAGGTATATGTGTTGAAAATCCATTAGATTCTCTTCGGCTTATCTTGGAATTAATGGACATCTAGTCCAAGTGAATGAAGTTTTCAAGATTGGAATGCGTTCAATAATGTTTGGGTGAGTCAATAGATGTTCGCCTAGTAACCATGGACGTTGAAGACTCAAGCCATGTTGGTTTAAGAAATGAATTGTTCCATTTAAGTTTATCTTGGATTATAAGAACTTTTAGACTAAGTAGTTCATGTTTTCACGAAACACATGACTTAGATGGTGTATGAGAGAGTCAATAGATGTGTGTCAAGCCCCCACGGAGGATGACGACTCAAGCTGTCTTGGTAAATGTGTTGAAAATCCATTCGATTCTCTTCGGCTTATCTTGGAATTAATGGACATCTAGTCCAGGTGAATGAAGTTTTCTAGATTGGAATGTGTTCAATAATGTTTGGGTGAGTCAATAGATGTTCGCCGAGCACCCATGGACGTTGAAGACTCTAGCCATCTTGGTTTAAGAAATGAATTGTTCCATTTTATTTTATCTTGGTTTATAAGAAATTCAAGACTATGTAGTACATGTTTTCACGAAACACATTAGTTAGATGGTGTATGAGGGATCGATAAATGTTTGTCAAGCCCCCACGGAGGTTGAAGACTCAACCTATGTTGGTATATGTGTTGAAAATCTATTAGATTCTCTTCGGCTTATCTTGGAATTAGTGGACATCTTGGCCATGTGAATCAAGTTTTCAAGATTGGAATGCATTCAATAATGTTTGGGAGAGTCAATAGATGTTCGTCTAGCAACCATGGACATTGAAGGCTCAAGCCATCTTGGTTTAAGAAATGATTTGCTCCATTTAAGTTTATCTTTGATTATAAGAACTTCTAGACTATGTAGTACATGTTTTCAGGAAACACATGAGTTAGATGGTGTATGAGGGAGTGAATAGATGTTTGTCAAGCCCCCACGGAGGTTGACGACTTAAGCTGTCTTGGTATATGTGTTGAAAATCCATTAGATTCTCTTCGGTTTATATTGGAATTAATGGACATCTAGTCCAAGTGAATGAAGTTTTCAAGATTGGAATGCGTTCAAAAATGTTTGGGTGAGTCAATAGATGTTCGCCAAGTACCCATGGACGTTGAAGACTCAAGCCATGTTGGTTTAAGAAAAAATTGTTCCATTTAAGTTTATCTTGGATTATATGAACTTTTAGACTAAGTACTTCATGTTTTCACGAAACACATGACTTAGATGGTGTATGAGAGAGTCAATAGATGTTTGTCAAGCCCCCACGGAGTTTTACGACTCAAGCTGCCTAGGTATATGTGTTGAAAATCCATTAGATTCTCTTCGGCTTATCTTGGAATTAATGGACATCTAGTCCAAGTGAATGAAGTTTTCAAGATTGGAATGCGTTCAATAATGTTTGGGAGAGTCAATAGATGTTCGCCGAGCACCCATGGACATTGAAGGCTCAAGCCATCTTGGTTTAAGAAATGATTTGCTGCATTTAAGTTTATCTTTGATTATAAGAACTTCTAGACTATGTAGTACATGTTTTCACGAAACATATGAGTTAGATGGTGTATGAGGGAGTGAATAGATGTTTGTCAAGCCCCCACGGAGGTTGATGACTCAAGCTGTCTTGGTATATGTGTTGAAAATCCGTTAGATTCTTTTCGGCTTATCTTGGAATTAATGGACATCTAGTCCAAGTGAATGAAGTTTTCAAGATTGGAATGCGTTCAAAAATGTTTGGGTGAGTCAATAGATGTTCGCCAAGTACCCATGGACGTTGAAGACTCAAGCCATGTTGGTTTAAGAAAAAATTGTTCCATTTAAGTTTATCTTGGATTATATGAACTTTTAGACTAAGTACTTCAGGCTTTCACGAAACACATGACTTCGATGGTGTATGAGAGAGTCAATAGATGTTTGTCAAGCCCCCACGGAGGTTTACGACTCAAGCTGCCTAGGTATATGTGTTGAAAATCCATTAGATTCTCTTCGGCTTATCTTGGAATTAATGGACATCTAGTCCAAGTGAATGAAGTTTTCAAGATTGGAATGCGTTCCATAATGTTTGGGTGAGTCAATAGATGTTCGCCTAGAAACCATGGACGTTGAAGACTCAAGCCATGTTGGTTTAAGAAATGAATTGTTCCATTTAAGTTTATCTTGGATTATAAGAACTTTTAGACTAAGTAGTTCATGTTTTCACGAAACACATGACTTAGATGGTGTATGAGAGAGTCAATAGATGTGTGTCAAGCCCCCATGGAGGATGACGACTCAAGCTGTCTTGGTAAATGTGTTGAAAATCCATTCGATTCTCTTCGGCTTATCTTGGAATTAATGGACATCTAGTCCAGGTGAATGAAGTTTTCTAGATTGGAATGTGTTCAATAATGTTTGGGTGAGTCAATAGATGTTCGCCGAGCACCCATGGACGTTGAAGACTCTAGCCATCTTGGTTTAAGAAATGAATTGTTCCATTTTATTTTATCTTGGTTTATAAGAAATTCAAGACTATGTAGTACATGTTTTCACGAAACACATTAGTTAGATGGTGTATGAGGGATCGATAAATGTTTGTCAAGCCCCCACGGAGGTTGAAGACTCAACCTATGTTGGTATATGTGTTGAAAATCTATTAGATTCTCTTCGGCTTATCTTGGAATTAGTGGACATCTTGGCCATGTGAATCAAGTTTTCAAGATTGGAATGCATTCAATAATGTTTGGGAGAGTCAATAGATGTTCGTCTAGCAACCATGGACATTGAAGGCTCAAGCCATCTTGGTTTAAGAAATGATTTGCTCCATTTAAGTTTATCTTTGATTATAAGAACTTCTAGACTATGTAGTACATGTTTTCAGGAAACACATGAGTTAGATGGTGTATGAGGGAGTGAATAGATGTTTGTCAAGCCCCCACGGAGGTTGACGACTCAAGTCGTCTTGGTATATGTGTTGAAAATCCATTGGATTCTCTTCGGTTTATATTGGAATTAATGGACATCTAGTCCAAGTGAATGAAGTTTTCAAGATTGGAATGCGTTCAAAAATGTTTGGGTGAGTCAATAGATGTTCGCCAAGTACCCATGGACGTTGAAGACTCAAGCCATGTTGGTTTAAGAAAAAATTGTTCCATTTAAGTTTATCTTGGATTATATGAACTTTTAGACTAAGTACTTCATGTTTTCACGAAACAAATGACTTAGGTGGTGTATGAGAGAGTCAATAGATGTGTGTCAAGCCCCCACGGAGGTTGACGACTCAAGCTGTCTTGGTATATGTGTTGAAAATCCATTCGATTCTCTTCGGCTTATCTTGGAATTAATGGACATCTAGTCCAGGTAAATGAAGTTTTCTAGATTGGAATGTGTTCAATAATGTTTGGGTGAGTCAATAGATGTTCGCTGAGCACCCATGGACGTTGAAGACTCTAGCCATCTTCGTTTAAGAAATGAATTGTTCCATTTTATTTTATCTTGGTTTATAAGAAATTCAAGACTATGTAGTACATGTTTTCACGAAACACATTAGTTAGATGGTGTATGAGGGATCGATAAATGTTTGTCAAGCCCCCACGGAGGTTGAAGACTCAACCTATGTTGGTATATGTGTTGAAAATCTATTAGATTCTCTTCGGCTTATCTTGGAATTAGTGGACATCTTGGCCATGTGAATCAAGTTTTCAAGATTGGAATGCATTCAATAATGTTTGGGAGAGTCAATAGATGTTCGTCTAGCAACCATGGACATTGAAGGCTCAAGCCATCTTGGTTTAAGAAATGATTTGCTCCATTTAAGTTAATCTTTGATTATAAGTACTTCTAGACTATGTAGTACATGTTTTCAGGAAACACATGAGTTAGATGGTGTATGAGGGAGTGAATAGATGTTTGTCAAGCCCCCACGGAGGTTGACGACTTAAGCTGTCTTGGTATATGTGTTGAAAATCCATTAGATTCTCTTCGGTTTATATTGGAATTAATGGACATCTAGTCCAAGTGAATGAAGTTTTCAAGATTGGAATGCGTTCAAAAATGTTTGGGTGAGTCAATAGATGTTCGCCAAGTACCCATGGACGTTGAAGACTCAAGCCATGTTGGTTTAAGAAAAAATTGTTCCATTTAAGTTTATCTTGGATTATATGAACTTTTAGACTAAGTACTTCATGTTTTCACGAAACAAATGACTTAGGTGGTGTATGAGAGAGTCAATAGATGTGTGTCAAGCCCCCACGGAGGTTGACGACTCAAGCTGTCTTGGTATATGTGTTGAAAATCCATTCGATTCTCTTCGGCTTATCTTGGAATTAATGGACATCTAGTCCAAGTGAATGAAGTTTTCAAGATTGGAATGCGTTCAATAATGTTTGGGTGAGTCAATAGATGTTCGCCTAGAAACCATGGACGTTGAAGACTCAAGCCATGTTGGTTTAAGAAATGAATTGTTCCATTTAAGTTTATCTTGGATTATAAGAACTTTTAGACTAAGTAGTTCATGTTTTCACGAAACACATGACTTAGATGGTGTATGAGAGAGTCAATAGATGTGTGTCAAGCCCCCACGGAGGATGACGACTCAAGCTGTCTTGGTAAATGTGTTGAAAATCCATTCGATTCTCTTCGGCTTATCTTTGAATTAATGGACATCTAGTCCAGGTGAATGAAGTTTTCTAGATTGGAATGTGTTCAATAATGTTTGGGTGAGTCAATAGATGTTCGCCGAGCACCCATGGACGTTGAAGACTCTAGCCATCTTGGTTTAAGAAATGAATTGTTCCATTTTATTTTATCTTGGTTTATAAGAAATTCAAGACTATGTAGTACATGTTTTCACGAAACACATTAGTTAGATGGTGTATGAGGGATCGATAAATGTTTGTCAAGCCCCCACGGAGGTTGAAGACTCAACCTATGTTGGTATATGTGTTGAAAATCTATTAGATTCTCTTCGGCTTATCTTGGAATTAGTGGACATCTTGGCCATGTGAATCAAGTTTTCAAGATTGGAATGCATTCAATAATGTTTGGGAGAGTCAATAGATGTTCGTCTAGCAACCATGGACATTGAAGGCTCAAGCCATCTTGGTTTAAGAAATGATTTGCTCCATTTAAGTTTATCTTTGATTATAAGAACTTCTAGACTATGTAGTACTTGTTTTCAGGAAACACATGAGTTAGATGGTGTATGAGGGAGTGAATAGATGTTTGTCAAGCCCCCACGGAGGTTGACGACTCAAGCTGTCTTGGTATATGTGTTGAAAATCCATTGGATTCTCTTCGGTTTATATTGGAATTAATGGACATCTAGTCCAAGTGAATGAAGTTTTCAAGATTGGAATGCGTTCAAAAATGTTTGGGTGAGTCAATAGATGTTCGCCAAGTACCCATGGACGTTGAAGACTCAAGCCATGTTGGTTTAAGAAAAAATTGTTCCATTTAAGTTTATCTTGGATTATATGAACTTTTAGACTAAGTACTTCATGTTTTCACGAAACAAATGACTTAGGTGGTGTATGAGAGAGTCAATAGATGTGTGTCAAGCCCCCACGGAGGTTGACGACTCAAGCTGTCTTGGTATATGTGTTGAAAATCCATTCGATTCTCTTCGGCTTATCTTGGAATTAATGGACATCTAGTCCAGGTAAATGAAGTTTTCTAGATTGGAATGTGTTCAATAATGTTTGGGTGAGTCAATAGATGTTCGCTGAGCACCCATGGACGTTGAAGACTCTAGCCATCTTCGTTTAAGAAATGAATTGTTCCATTTTATTTTATCTTGGTTTATAAGAAATTCAAGACTATGTAGTACATGTTTTCACGAAACACATTAGTTAGATGGTGTATGAGGGATCGATAAATGTTTGTCAAGCCCCCACGGAGGTTGAAGACTCAACCTATGTTGGTATATGTGTTGAAAATCTATTAGATTCTCTTCGGCTTATCTTGGAATTAGTGGACATCTTGGCCATGTGAATCAAGTTTTCAAGATTGGAATGCATTCAATAAAATTTGGGAGAGTCAATAGATGTTCGTCTAGCAACCATGGACATTGAAGGCTCAAGCCATCTTGGTTTAAGAAATGATTTGCTCCATTTAAGTTTATCTTTGATTATAAGAACTTCTAGACTATGTAGTACATGTTTTCAGGAAACACATGAGTTAGATGGTGTATGAGGGAGTGAATAGATGTTTGTCAAGCCCCCACGGAGGTTGACGACTTAAGCTGTCTTGGTATATGTGTTGAAAATCCATTAGATTCTCTTCGGTTTATATTGGAATTAATGGACATCTAGTCCAAGTGAATGAAGTTTTCAAGATTGGAATGCGTTCAAAAATGTTTGGGTGAGTCAATAGATGTTCGCCAAGTACCCATGGACGTTGAAGACTCAAGCCATGTTGGTTTAAGAAAAATTGTTCCATTTAAGTTTATCTTGGATTATATGAACTTTTAGACTAAGTACTTCATGTTTTCACGAAACACATGACTTAGATGGTGTATGAGAGAGTCAATAGATGTTTGTCAAGCCCCCACGGAGTTTTACGACTCAAGCTGCCTAGGTATATGTGTTGAAAATCCATTAGATTCTCTTCGGCTTATCTTGGAATTAATGGACATCTAGTCCAAGTGAATGAAGTTTTCAAGATTGGAATGCGTTCAATAATGTTTGGGTGAGTCAATAGATGTTCGCCTAGCAACCATGGACGTTGAAGACTCAAGCCATGTTGGTTTAAGAAATGAATTGTTCCATTTAAGTTTATCTTGGATTATAAGAACTTTTAGACTAAGTAGTTCATGTTTTCACGAAACACATGACTTAGATGGTGTATGAGAGAGTCAATAGATGTGTGTCAAGCCCCCACGGAGGTTGACGACTCAAGCTGTCTTGGTAAATGTGTTGAAAATCCATTCGATTCTCTTCGGCTTATCTTGGAATTAATGGACATCTAGTCCAGGTGAATGAAGTTTTCTAGATTGGAATGTGTTCAATAATGTTTGGGTGAGTCAATAGATGTTCGCCGAGCACCCATGGACGTTGAAGACTCTAGCCATCTTGGTTTAAGAAATGAATTGTTCCATTTTATTTTATCTTGGTTTATAAGAAATTCAAGACTATCTAGTACATGTTTTCACGAAACACATTAGTTAGATGGTGTATGAGGGATCGATAAATGTTTGTCAAGCCCCCACGGAGGTTGAAGACTCAACCTATGTTGGTATATGTGTTGAAAATCTATTAGATTCTCTTCGGCTTATCTTGGAATTAGTGGACATCTTGGCCATGTGAATCAAGTTTTCAAGATTGGAATGCATTCAATAATGTTTGGGAGAGTCAATAGATGTTCGTCTAGCAACCATGGACATTGAAGGCTCAAGCCATCTTGGTTTAAGAAATGATTTGCTCCATTTAAGTTTATCTTTGATTATAAGAACTTCTAGACTATGTAGTACATGTTTTCAGGAAACACATGAGTTAGATGGTGTATGAGGGAGTGAATAGATGTTTGTCAAGCCCCCACGGAGGTTGACGACTTAAGCTGTCTTGGTATATGTGTTGAAAATCCATTAGATTCTCTTCGGTTTATATTGGAATTAATGGACATCTAGTCCAAGTGAATGAAGTTTTCATGATTGGAATGCGTTCAAAAATGTTTGGGTGAGTCAATAGATGTTCGCCAAGTACCCATGGACGTTGAAGACTCAAGCCATGTTGGTTTAAGAAAAAATTGTACCATTTAAGTTTATCTTGGATTATAAGAACTTTTAGACTAAGTACTTCATGTTTTCACGAAACAAATGACTTAGGTGGTGTATGAGAGAGTCAATAGATGTGTGTCAAGCCCCCACGGAGGTTGACGACTCAAGCTGTCTTGGTATATGTGTTGAAAATCCATTCGATTCTCTTCGGCTTATCTTGGCATTAATGGACATCTAGTCCAGGTAAATGAAGTTTTCTAGATTGGAATGTGTTCAATAATGTTTGGGTGAGTCAATAGATGTTCGCCGAGCACCCATGGACGTTGAAGACTCTAGCCATCTTCGTTTAAGAAATGAATTGTTCCATTTTATTTTATCTTGGTTTATAAGAAATTCAAGACTATGTAGTACATGTTTTCACGAAACACATTAGTTAGATGGTGTATGAGGGATCAATAAATGTTTGTCAAGCCCCACGGAGGTTGAAGACTCAACCTATGTTGGTATATGTGTTGAAAATCTATTAGATTCTCTTCGGCTTATCTTGGAATTAAAGGGCATCTTGGCCATGTGAATCAAGTTTTCAAGATTGGAATGCGTTCAATAATGTTTGGGAGAGTCAATAGATGTTCGCCGAGCACCCTTGGACGTTGAAGACTCAAGCCATCTTGGTTTAAGAAATGATTTGCTGCATTTAAGTTTATCTTTGATTATAAGAACTTCTAGACTATGTAGTACATGTTTTCACGAAACATATGAGTTAGATGGTGTATGAGGGAGTGAATAGATGTTTGTCAAGCCCCCACGGAGGTTGATGACTCTAGCTGTCTTGGTATATGTGTTGAAAATCCATTAGATTCTTTTCGGCTTATCTTGGAATTAATGGACATCTAGTCCAAGTGAATGAAGTTTTCAAGATTGGAATGCGTTCAAAAATGTTTGGGTGAGTCAATAGATGTTCGCCAAATACCCATGGACGTTGAAGACTCAAGCCATGTTGGTTTAAGAAAAAATTGTTCCATTTAAGTTTATCTTGGATTATATGAACTTTTAGACTAAGTACTTCATGTTTTCACGAAACACATGACTTAGATGGTGTATGAGAGAGTCAATAGATGTTTGTCAAGCCCCCACGGAGGTTTACGACTCAAGCTGCCTAGGTATGTGTTGAAAATCCATTAGATTCTCTTCGGCTTATCTTGGAATTAATGGACATCTAGTCCAAGTGAATGAAGTTTTCAAGAATGGAATGCGTTCAATAATGTTTGGGTGAGTCAATAGATGTTCGCCTAGCAACCATGGACGTTGAAGACTCAAGCCATGTTGGTTTAAGAAATGAATTGTTCCATTTAAGTTTATCTTGGATTATAAGAACTTTTAGACGAAGTAGTTCATGTTTTCACGAAACACATGACTTAGATGGTGTATGAGAGAGTCAATAGATATGTGTCAAGCCCCCACGGAGGTTGACGACTCAAGCTGTCTTGGTAAATGTGTTGAAAATCCATTCGATTCTCTTCGGCTTATCTTGGAATTAATGGACATCTAGTCCAGGTGAATGAAGTTTTCTAGATTGGAATGTGTTCAATAATGTTTGGGTGAGTCAATAGATGTTCGCCGAGCACCCATGGACGTTGAAGACTCTAGCCATCTTGGTTTAAGAAATGAATTGTTCCATTTTATTTTATCTTGGTTTATAAGAAATTCAAGACTATGTAGTACATGTTTTCACGAAACACATTAGTTAGATGGTGTATGAGGGATCAATAAATGTTTGTCAAGCCCCCACGGAGGTTGAAGACTCAACCTATGTTGGTATATGTGTTGAAAATCTATTAGATTCTCTTCGGCTTATCTTGGAATTAGTGGACATCTTGGCCATGTGAATCAAGTTTTCAAGATTGGAATGCATTCAATAATGTTTGGGAAAGTCAATAGATGTTCGCCTAGCAACCATGGACATTGAAGGCTCAAGCCATCTTGGTTAAGAAATGATTTGCTCCATTTAAGTTTATCTTTGATTATAAGAACTTCTAGACTATGTAGTACATGTTTTCACGAAACACATGAGTTAGATGGTGTGTGAAGGAGTCAATAAATGTTTGTCAAGCCCCCACGGAGGTTGAAGACTCAACCTATGTTGGTATATGTGTTGAAAATCTGTTAGATTCTCTTCGACTTATCTTGGAATTAATGGACATCTAGGCCATGTGCATCAAGTTTTCAAGATTGGAATGCGTTCAATAATATTTGAGCGAGTCAATAGATGTTCGCCGAGCACCCATGGACGTTGAAGACTCAAGCCATCTTGGTTTAAGAAATGAATTGCTCCATTTAAGTTTATCTTTGATTATAAGAACTTCTAGACTAAGTAGTACATGTTTTCACGAAACACATGAGTTAGAGGGTGTATGAGGGAGTCAATAGATGTTTGTCATGCCACCACGGAGGTTGAAGACTCAAGCTCACTTGGTATATGTGTTGAAAATCCATTAGATTCTCTACGGCTTATCTTGGAACTAATGGACATCTAGTCCAAGTGAATGATGTTTTCAAGATTGGAATGCGTTCAAAAATGGTTGGGTGAGTCAATAGATGTTCGCTGAGCACCCATGGACGTTGAAGACTCAAGCCATATTTGTTTAAGAAATGAATTGTTCCATTTAAGTTTATCTTGGATTATAAGAACTTCCAGACTAAGTAGTACATGTTTTCACGAAACACATGAGTTAGAGGGTGTATGAGGGAGTCAATAGATGTTTGTCATGCCACCACGGTGGTTGAAGACTCAAGCTCTCTTGGTATATGTGTTGAAAATCCATTAGATTCTCTACGGTTATCTTGGAATTAATGGACATCTAGTCCAAGTGAAAGATGTTTAAAGATTGGAATGCGTTCAATAATGTTTGGGTGAGTCAATAGATGTTCGCTGAGCACCCATGGACGTTGAAGACTCAAGCCATATTTGTTTAAGAAATGAATTGTTCCATTTAAGTTTATCTTGGATTATAAGAACTTCTAGACTAAGTAGTACATGTTTTCACGAAACACATGAGTTATATGGTGTATGAGGGAGTCAATAGATGTTTGTCAAGCCCCCACGGAGGTTGACGACTCAAGCTATCTTGGTGTAAGAAATGAATTGTTTCATTTAAGTTTATCTTGGATTATAAGAACTTCTAGACTAAGTAGTACATGTTTTCACGAGACATATGAGTTAGAGGGTGTATGAGGGAGTCAATAGATGTTTGTCATGCCACCACGGAGGTTGAAGACTCAAGCTCTCTTGGAATATGTGTTGAAAATCCATTAGATTCTCTACGGCTTATCTTGGATTTAATGGACATCTAGTCCAAGTGAATGAAGTTTTCAAGATTGGAATGCGTTCAATAATGCTTGGGTGAGTCAATAGATGTTCTCCGAGCACCCATGGACGTTGAAGACTCTAGCCATCTTTGTTTAAGAAATGAATTGTTCCATTTAAGTTTATCTTTGATTATAAGAACTTCTAGACTATGTAGTACATGTTTTCACGAAACACATGAGTTAGATGGTGTATGAGGGAGTCAATAGATGTTTGTCAAGCGCCTACGGAGGTTGACGACTCAAGCTGTCTTGGTATATGTGTTCAAAGCTCATAAGATTCTCTTCGGCTTATCTTGGAATAAATAGACTTCTAGGCTAAGTGAATGAAGTTTTCTAGATTGGAATGTGTTCAATAACGTATAGGTGAGTCAATAGATGTTCGCCAAGCAAACATAGATGTTGAAGACTCAAGCCATGTTGGTTTAAGAAATGAATTGTTCCATTTAAGTTTATCTTGGTTTATAAGAAATTCTAGCCTATGTAGTACATGTTTTCACGAAACACATGAGGTAGATGGTGTATGAGGGAGTCAATAAATGTTTGTCAAACACCCACGGAGGTTGAAGACTCAACCTATGTTGGTATATTTGTTGAAAATCTATTAGATTCTCTTCGGCTTATCTTGGAATTAATGGACATCTAGACCATGTGAATCAAGTTTTCAAGATTGGAATACGTTCAATAATGTTTGGGAGAGTCAATAGATGTTCGCCGAGCACCCTTGGACGTTGAAAACTTAAGCCATCTGGGTTTAAGAAATGAATTGTTCCATTTAAGTTTATCTTGGTTTATAAGAAATTCTAGCCTATGTAGTACATGTTTTCACGAAACACATGAGTTAGATGGTGTTTGAGGGGGTCAATAGATGTCTGTCAAGCCCCTACGGAGTTTGACGACTCAAGCTGTCTTGGTATATGTGTTGAAAATCCATTAGATTCTCTTCGGCTTATCTTGGAATTAATGGACATCTAGTCCAAGTGAATGAAGTTTTCAAGATTGGAATGCGTTCAAAAATGTTTGGGTGAGTCAATAGATGATCGCCTAGCAACCATGGACGTTGAAGACTCAAGCCATGTTGGTTTAAGAAATGAATTGTTCCATTTAAGTTTATCATGGATTATAAGAACTTTTAGACTAAGTAGTTCATGTTTTCACGAATCACATGACTTAGATAGTGTATGAGAGAGTAAATAGATGTTTGTCAAGCCCCCACGAAGGTTGACGACTCAAGCTGTCTTGGTATATGTGTTGAAAATCCATTAGATTCTCTTCGGCTTATCTTGGAAATAATGGACATCTAGTCCAAGTGAATGAAGTTTGCAAGATTGCAATGCGTTCAATAATGCTTGGGTGAGTCAATAGATGTTCTCCGAGCACCCATGGACGTTGAAGACTCAAGCCATCTTTGTTTAAGAAATGAATTGTTCCATTTAAGTTTATCTCGGATTATAAGAACTTCTTGACTATGTAGTACATGTTTCACGAAACACACGAGTTTGATGGTGTATGAGGTACTCAATAGATATTTGTCAAGCCCCCACGGAGGTTGACGACTCAAGCTGTCATGGTATATGTGTTCAAAGCTCATAAGATTCTCATCGGCTTATCTTGGAATAAATAGACTTCTAGGCGAAGTGAATGAAGTTTTCTAGATTGTAATGCGTTCAATAATGTTTGGGTGATTGAATAGGAGTTCGCTGAGCACCCATGGACGTTGAAAACTCTAGCCATCTTGGTTTAAGAAATGAATTGTTCCATTTTATTTTATCTTGGTTTATAAGAAATTCTAGACTATGTAGTACATGTTTTCACGAAACACATGAGTTAGATGGTGTATGAGGGAGTCAATAAATGTTTGTCAAGCCCCCACGGAGGTTGAAGACTCAACCTATGTTGGTATATGTGTTGAAAATCTATTAGATTCTCTTCGGCTTATCTTGGAATTAATGGACATCTAGGCCATGTAAATGAAGTTTTCAAGATTGGAATGCGTTCAATAATGTTTGGGAGAGTCAATAGGTGTTCGCCGAGCACCCATGGACGTTGAAGACTCTAGCCATCTTGGTTTAAGAAATGAATTGTTCCATATAAGTTTATCTTGGATTATAAGTCCTTCTAGACTAAGTAGTTCATGTTTTCACGAAACACATGACTTAGATGGTGTATGAGAGAGTCAATAGATGTTTGTCAAGCCCCCACGGAGGTTGAAGACACAAGCTATCTTGGTATATGTGTTGAAAATCCATTAGATTCTCTTCTGCTTATCTTGGAATTAATGGACATCTAGGCCAAGTGAATGAAGTTTTCAAGATTGGAATGCGTTCAATAATGTTTGGGTGAGTCAATTGACGTCACGAGCACTCATGGATGTTGACGACTCAAGCCATCTTGGTTTAAGAAATGAATTGTTCCATTTAAGTTTATCTTGGATTATAAGAAATTCAAGACTATGTAGTACATGTTTTCACGAAACAAATTAGTTAGATGGTGTATGAGGGACTCAATAAATGTTTGTCAAGCCCCCATGGAGGTTGAAGACTCAACCTATGTTGGTATATATGTTGAATATCTATTAGATTCTCTTCGGCATATCTTGGAACAAATAGACTTCTAGGCTAAGTGAATGAAGTTTTCTAGATTGGAATGTGTTCAATAATGTATGGGTCAGTCAATAGATGTTCGCCTAGCAACCATGGACGTTCAAGACTCAAGCCATGTTGGTTTAAGAAACGAATTGTTCCATTTAAGTTTATCTTGGATTATAAGAACTTTTAGACTAAGTAGTTCATGTTTTCACGAAACACATGACTTAGATGGTGTATGAGAGAGTCAATAGATGTTTGTCATGCCCCCACGGAGGTTGACGACTCAAGCTTTCTTAGTATATGTGTTGAAAATCTAGTAGAGTCTCTTCGGCTTATCTAGGAATTAATGGACATCTAGTCCAAGTGAATGAAGTTTTCAAGATTGGAATGCGTTCAATAATGTTTGGGTGAGTCAATAGATGATCGCCTAGCAACCATGGACGTTGAAGACTCAAGCCATGTAGGTTTAAGAAATGAATTGTTCCATTTAAGTTTATCTTGGATTATAAGAACTTTTAGACTAAGTAGTTCATGTTTTCACGAATCACATGACTTAGATAGTGTATGAGAGAGTCAATAGATGTTTGTCAAGCCCCCACGGAAGTTGACGACTCAAGCTGTCTTGGTATATGTGTTGAAAATCCATTAGATTCTCTTCGGCTTATCTTGGAAATAATGGACATCTAGTCCAAGTGAATGAAGTTTTCTAGATTGGAATGTCTTCAATAATGTTTGGGTGAGTCACTAGATGTTCGCCGAGCACCCATGGACGTTGAAGACTCTAGCCATCTTGGTTTAAGAAATGAATTTTTCCATTTTATTTTATGTTGGTTTATAAGAAATTCAAGACTATGTAGTACATGTTTTCACGAAACACATGAGTTAGATCGTGTATGAGGGAGTCAATAAATGTTTGTCAAGCCCCCACGGAGGTTGAAGACTCAACCTATGTTGGTATATGTGTTGAAAATCTACTAGATTCTCTTCGGCTTATCTAAGAATTAATGGACATCTTGGCCACGTGAATCAAGTTTTCAAGATTGGAATGCGTTCAATAATGTTTGGCAGAGTCAATAGATGTTCGCCGAGCACCCGTGGACGTTGAAGACTCAAGCCATCTTGGTTTAAGAAATGATTTGCTCCATTTAAGTTTATCTTTGATTATAAGAACTTCTAGACTATGTAGTACATGTTTTCACGAAACACATGAGTTAGATGGTGTATGAGGGAGTCAATAAATGTTTGTCAAGCCCCCACGGAGGTTGAAGACTCAACCTATGTTGGTATATGTGTTGAAAATCTATTAGATTCTCTTCGGCTTATCTTGGAATTAATGGACATCTAGGCCTTGTGAATGAAGTTTTCAAGATTGGAATGTGTTCAATAATGTATGGGTCAGTCAATAGATGTTCGCCTAGCAACCATGGACGTTCAAGACTCAAGCCATGTTGGTTTAAGAAACGAATTGTTCCATTTAAGTTTATCTTGGATTATAAGAACTTTTAGACTAAGTAGTTCATGTTTTCACGAAACACATGACTTAGATGGTGTATGAGAGAGTCAATAGATGTTTGTCATGCCCCCACGGAGGTTGACGACTCAAGCTTTCTTAGTATATGTGTTGAAAATCCAGTAGATTCTCTTCGGCTTATCTAGGAATTAATGGACATCTAGTCCAAGTGAATGAAGTTTTCAAGATTGGAATGCGTTCAATAATGTTTGGGTGAGTCAATAGATGTTCGCCAAGTAGCCATGGACGTTGAAGACTCAAGCCATGTCGGTTTAAGAAATGAATTATTCCATTTAAGTTTATCTTGGATTATTAGAACTTTTAGACTAAGTAGTTCATGTTTTCACGAAACACATGACTTAGATGGTGTATGAGAGAGTCAATAGATGTGTGTAAAGCCCCCACGGAGGTTGACGACTCATGCTGTCTTGGAATATGTGTTGAAAATCCATTAGATTCTCTATGGCTTATCTTGGAATTAATGGACATCTAGTCCAAGTGAATGAAGTTTTCAAGATTGGAATGCGTTCAATAATGCTTGGGTGAGTCAATAGATGTTCTCCGAGCACCCATGGACGTTGAAGACTCTAGCCATCTTGGTTTAAGAAATGAATTTTTCCATTTTATTTTATGTTGGATTATAAGAAATTCAAGACTATGTAGTACATGTTTTCACGAAACACATGAGTTAGATCGTGTATGAGGGAGTCAATAAATGTTTGTCAAGCCCCCACGGAGGTTGAAGACTCAACCTATGTTGGTATATGTGTTGAAAATCTACTAGATTCTCTTCAGCTTATCTTGGAATTAATGGACATCTTGGCCATGTGAATCAAGTTTTCAAGATTGGAATGCGTTCAATAATGTTTGGGAGAGTCAATAGATGTTCGCCGAGCACCCGTGGACGTTGAAGACTCAAGCCATCTTGGTTTAAGAAATGATTTGCTCCATTTAAGTTTATCTTTGATTATAAGAACTTATAGACTATGTAGTACATGTTTTCACGAAACACATGAGTTAGATGATGTATGAGGGAGTCAATAGATGTTTGTCAGGCCCCCACGGAGGTTGACGACCCAAGCTGTCTTTGTATATGTGTTGAAAATCCATTAGATTCTCTTCGGCTTATCTTGGAATTAATGGACATCTAGTCCAAGTGAATGAAGTTTTCAAGATTGGAATGCGTTCAAAAATGTTTGGGTGAGTCAATAGATGATCGCCTAGCAACCATGGACGTTGAAGACTCAAGCCATGTTGGTTTAAGAAATGAATTGTTCCATTTAAGTTTATCTTGGATTATAAGAACTTTTAGACTAAGTAGTTCATGTTTTCACGAATCACATGACTTAGATAGTGTATGAGAGAGTAAATAGATGTTTGTCAAGCCCCCACGAAGGTTGACGACTCAAGCTGTCTTGGTATATGTGTTGAAAATCCATTAGATTCTCTTCGGCTTATCTTGGAAATAATGGACATCTAGTCCAAGTGAATGAAGTTTTCAAGATTGGAATGCGTTCAATAATGCTTGGGTGAGTCAATAGATGTTCTCCGAGCACCCATGGACGTTGAAGACTCAAGCCATCTTTGTTTAAGAAATGAATTGTTCCATTTAAGTTTATCTCGGATTATAAGAACATCTTGACTATGTAGTACATGTTTCACGAAACACACGAGTTTGATGGTGTATGAGGTAGTCAATAGATATTTGTCAAGCCCCCACGGAGGTTGACGACTCAAGCTGTCTTGGTATATGTGTTCAAAGCTCATAAGATTCTCTTCGGCATATCTTGGAACAAATAGACTTCTAGGCTAAGTGAATGAAGTTTTCTAGATTGGAATGTGTTCAATAATGTATGGGTCAGTCAATAGATGTTCGCCTAGCAACCATGGACGTTCAAGACTCAAGCCATGTTGGTTTAAGAAACGAATTGTTCCATTTAAGTTTATCTTGGATTATAAGAACTTTTAGACTAAGTAGTTCATGTTTTCACGAAACACATGACTTAGATGGTGTATGAGAGAGTCAATAGATGTTTGTCATGCCCCCACGGAGGTTGACGACTCAAGCTTTCTTAGTATATGTGTTGAAAATCCAGTAGATTCTCTTCGGCTTATCTAGGAATTAATGGACATCTAGTCCAAGTGAATGAAGTTTTCAAGATTGGAATGCGTTCAATAATGTTTGGGTGAGTCAATAGATGTTCGCCAAGTAGCCATGGACGTTGAAGACTCAAGCCATGTCGGTTTAAGAAATGAATTATTCCATTTAAGTTTATCTTGGATTATTAGAACTTTTAGACTAAGTAGTTCATGTTTTCACGAAACACATGACTTAGATGGTGTATGAGAGAGTCAATAGATGTGTGTAAAGCCCCCACGGAGGTTGACGACTCATGCTGTCTTGGAATATGTGTTGAAAATCCATTAGATTCTCTACGGCTTATCTTGGAATTAATGGACATCTAGTCCAAGTGAATGAAGTTTTCAAGATTGGAATGCGTTCAATAATGCTTGGCTGAGTCAATAGATGTTCTCCGAGCACCCATGGACGTTGAAGACTCTAGCCATCTTTGTTTAAGAAATGAATTGTTCCATTTAAGTTTATCTTTGATTATAAGAACTTCTAGACTATGTAGTACATGTTTTCACGAAACACATGAGTTAGATGGTGTATGAGGGAGTCAATAGATGTTTGTCAAGCGCCTACGGAGGTTGACGACTCAAGCTGTCTTGGTATATGTGTTCAAAGCTCATAAGATTCTCTTCGGCTTATCTTGGAATAAATAGACTTCTAGGCTAAGTGAATGAAGTTTTCTAGATTGGAATGTGTTCAATAATGTATAGGTGAGTCAATAGATGTTCGCCAAGCAAACATAGATGTTGAAGACTCAAGCCATGTTGGTTTAAGAAATGAATTGTTCCATTTAAGTTTATCTCGGATTATAAGAACTTCTTGACTATGTAGTACATGTTTCACGAAACACACGAGTTTGATGGTGTATGAGGTAGTCAATAGATATTTGTCAAGCCCCCACGGAGGTTGACGACTCAAGCTGTCTTGGTATATGTGTTCAAAGCTCATAAGATTCTCATCGGCTTATCTTGGAATAAATAGACTTCTAGGCGAAGTGAATGAAGTTTTCTAGATTGTAATGCGTTCAATAATGTTTGGGTGAGTGAATAGGTGTTCGCTGAGCACCCATGGACGTTGAAGACTCAAGCCATCTTGGTTTAATAAATGAATTGTTCCATTTTATTTTATCTTGGTTTATAAGAAATTCTAGACTATGTAGTACATGTTTTCACGAAACACATGAGTTAGATGGTGTATGAGGGAGTCAATAAATGTTTGTCAAGCCCCCACGGAGGTTGAAGACTCAACCTATGTTGGTATATGTGTTGAAAATCTATTAGATTCTCTTCGGCTTATCTTGGAATTAATGGACATCTAGGCCATGTGAATGAAGTTTTCAAGATTGGAATGCGTTCAATAATGTTTGGGAGAGTCAATAGGTGTTCGCCGAGCACCCATGGACGTTGAAGACTCTAGCCATCTTGGTTTAAGAAATGAATTGTTCCATATAAGTTTATCTTGGATTATAAGTCCTTCTAGACTAAGTAGTTCATGTTTTCACGAAACACATGACTTAGATGGTGTATGAGAGAGTCAATAGATGTTTGTCAAGCCCCCACGGAGGTTGAAGACACAAGCTATCTTGGTATATGTGTTGAAAATCCATTAGATTCTCTTCTGCTTATCTTGGAATTAATGGACATCTAGGCCAAGTGAATGAAGTTTTCAAGATTGGAATGCGTTCAATAATGTTTGGGTGAGTCAATTGACGTTCGCCGAGCACTCATGGATGTTGACGACTCAAGCCATCTTGGTTTAAGAAATGAATTGTTCCATTTAAGTTTATCTTGGATTATAAGAAATTCAAGACTATGTAGTACATGTTTTCACGAAACACATTAGTTAGATGGTGTGTGAGGGACTCAATAAATGTTTGTCAAGCCCCCACGGAGGTTGAAGACTCAACCTATGTTGGTATATATGTTGAATATCTATTAGATTCTCTTCGGCTTATCTTGGAATTAATGCACATCTAGGCCATGTGAATCAAGTTTTCAAGATTGGAATGCGTTCAATAATGTTTGGGAGAGTCAATAGATGTTCGCCGAGCACCCATGGACGTTGAAGACTCAAGCCATCTTGGTTTAAGAAATGAATTGCTCCATTTAAGTTTATCTTTGATTATAAGAACTTCTAGACTATGTAGTACATGTTTTCACGAAACACATGACTGAGATGGTGTATGAGAGAGTCAATATATGTTTGTCAAGCCCCTACGGAGGATGACGACTCAAGCGGTCTTGGTATATGTGTTCAAAGCTCATAAGATTCTCTTCGGCATATCTTGGAACAAATAGACTTCTAGGCTAAGTGAATGAAGTTTTCTAGATTGGAATGTGTTCAATAATGTATGGGTCAGTCAATAGATGTTCGCCTAGCAACCATGGACGTTCAAGACTCAAGCCATGTTGGTTTAAGAAATGAATTGTTCCATTTAAGTTTATCTTGGATTATAAGAACTTTTAGACTAAGTAGTTCATGTTTTCACGAATCACATGACTTAGATAGTGTATGAGAGAGTAAATAGATGTTTGTCAAGCCCCCACGAAGGTTGACGACTCAAGCTGTCTTGGTATATGTGTTGAAAATCCATTAGATTCTCTTCGGCTTATCTTGGAAATATTGGACATCTAGTCCAAGTGAATGAAGTTTTCAAGATTGGAATGCGTTCAATAATGCTTGGGTGAGTCAATAGATGTTCTCCGAGCACCCATGGACGTTGAAGACTCAACCCATCTTTGTTTAAGAAATGAATTGTTCCATTTAAGTTTATCTCGGATTATAAGAACTTCTTGACTATGTAGTACATGTTTCACGAAACACACGAGTTTGATGGTGTATGAGGTAGTCAATAGATATTTGTCAAGCCCCCACGGAGGTTGACGACTCAAGCTGTCTTGGTATATGTGTTCAAAGCTCATAAGATTCTCATCGGCTTATTTTGGAATAAATAGACTTCTAGGCGAAGTGAATGAAGTTTTCTAGATTGTAATGCGTTCAATAATGTTTGGGTGAGTGAATAGGTGTTCGCTGAGCACCCATGGACGTTGAAGACTCAAGCCATCTTGGTTTAAGAAATGAATTGTTCCATTTTATTTTATCTTGGTTTATAAGAAATTCTAGACTATGTAGTACATGTTTTCACGAAACACATGAGTTAGATGGTGTATGAGGGAGTCAATAAATGTTTGTCAAGCCCCCACGGAGGTTGAAGACTCAACCTATGTTGGTATATGTGTTGAAAATCTATTAGATTCTCTTCGGCTTATCTTGGAATTAATGGACATCTAGGCCATGTGAATGAAGTTTTCAAGATTGGAATGCGTTCAATAATGTTTGGGAGAGTCAATAGGTGTTCGCCGAGCACCCATGGACGTTGAAGACTCTAGCCATCTTGGTTTAAGAAATGAATTGTTCCATATAAGTTTATCTTGGATTATAAGTCCTTCTAGACTAAGTAGTTCATGTTTTCACGAAACACATGACTTAGATGGTGTATGAGAGAGTCAATAGATGTTTGTCAAGCCCCCACGGAGGTTGAAGACACAAGCTATCTTGGTATATGTGTTGAAAATCCATTAGATTCTCTTCTGCTTATCTTGGAATTAATGGACATCTAGGCCAAGTGAATGAAGTTTTCAAGATTGGAATGCGTTCAATAATGTTTGGGTGAGTCAATTGACGTTCACGAGCACTCATGGATGTTGACGACTCAAGCCATCTTGGTTTAAGAAATGAATTGTTCCATTTAAGTTTATCTTGGATTATAAGAAATTCAAGACTATGTAGTACATGTTTTCACGAAACACATTAGTTAGATGGTGTGTGAGGGACTCAATAAATGTTTGTCAAGCCCCCACGGAGGTTGAAGACTCAACCTATGTTGGTATATATGTTGAATATCTATTAGATTCTCTTCGGCTTATCTTGGAATTAATGCACATCTAGGCCATGTGAATCAAGTTTTCAAGATTGGAATGCGTTCAATAATGTTTGGGAGAGTCAATAGATGTTCGCCGAGCACCCATGGACGTTGAAGACTCAAGCCATCTTGGTTTAAGAAATGAATTGCTCCATTTAAGTTTATCTTTGATTATAAGAACTTCTAGACTATGTAGTACATGTTTTCACGAAACACATGAGTGAGATGGTGTATGAGAGAGTCAATATATGTTTGTCAAGCCCCTACGGAGGTTGACGACTCAAGCTGTCTTGGTATATGTGTTCAAAGCTCATAAGATTCTCTTCGGCATATCTTGGAACAAATAGACTTCTAGGCTAAGTGAATGAAGTTTTCTAGATTGGAATGTGTTCAATAATGTATGGGTCAGTCAATAGATGTTCGCCTAGCAACCATGGACGTTCAAGACTCAAGCCATGTTGGTTTAAGAAACGAATTGTTCCATTTAAGTTTATCTTGGATTATAAGAACTTTTAGACTAAGTAGTTCATGTTTTCACGAAACACATGACTTAGATGGTGTATGAGAGAGTCAATAGATGTTTGTCATGCCCCCACGGAGGTTGACGACTCAAGCTTTCTTAGTATATGTGTTGAAAATCCAGTAGATTCTCTTCGGCTTATCTAGGAATTAATGGACATCTAGTCCAAGTGAATGAAGTTTTCAAGATTGGAATGCGTTCAATAATGTTTGGGTGAGTCAATAGATGTTCGCCAAGTTGCCATGGACGTTGAAGACTCAAGCCATGTCGGTTTAAGAAATGAATTATTCCATTTAAGTTTATCTTGGATTATTAGAACTTTTAGACTAAGTAGTTCATGTTTTCACGAAACACATGACTTAGATGGTGTATGAGAGAGTCAATAGATGTGTGTAAAGCCCCCACGGAGGTTGACGACTCATGCTGTCTTGGAATATGTGTTGAAAATCCATTAGATTCTCTACGGCTTATCTTGGAATTAGTGGACATCTAGTCCAAGTGAATGAAGTTTTCAAGATTGGAATGCGTTCAATAATGCTTGGGTGAGTCAATAGATGTTCTCCGAGCACCCATGGACGTTGAAGACTCTAGCCATCTTGGTTTAAGAAATGAATTTTTCCATTTTATTTTATGTTGGTTTATAAGAAATTCAAGACTATGTAGTACATGTTTTCACGAAACACATGAGTTAGATCGTGTATGAGGGAGTCAATAAATGTTTGTCAAGCCCCCACGGAGGTTGAAGACTCAACCTATGTTGGTATATGTGTTGAAAATCTACTAGATTCTCTTCGGCTTATCTTGGAATTAATGGACATCTTGGCCATGTGAATCAAGTTTTCAAGATTGGAATGCGTTCAATAATGTTTGGGAGAGTCAATAGATGTTCGCCGAGCACCCGTGGACGTTGAAGACTCAAGCCATCTTGGTTTAAGAAATGATTTGCTCCATTTAAGTTTATCTTTGATTATAAGAACTTCTAGACTATGTAGTACATGTTTTCACGAAACACATGAGTTAGATGATGTATGAGGGAGTCAATAGATGTTTGTCAGGCCCCCACGGAGGTTGACGACCCAAGCTGTCTTTGTATATGTGTTGAAAATCCATTAGATTCTCTTCGGCTTATCTTGGAATTAATGGACATCTAGTCCAAGTGAATGAAGTTTTCAAGATTGGAATGCGTTCAAAAATGTTTGGGTGAGTCAATAGATGATCGCCTAGCAACCATGGACGTTGAAGACTCAAGCCATGTTGGTTTAAGAAATGAATTGTTCCATTTAAGTTTATCTTGGATTATAAGAACTTTTAGACTAAGTAGTTCATGTTTTCACGAATCACATGACTTAGATAGTGTATGAGAGAGTAAATAGATGTTTGTCAAGCCCCCACGAAGGTTGACGACTCAAGCTGTCTTGGTATATGTGTTGAAAATCCATTAGATTCTCTTCGGCTTATCTTGGAAATAATGGACATCTAGTCCAAGTGAATGAAGTTTTCAAGATTGGAATGCGTTCAATAATGCTTGGGTGAGTCAATAGATGTTCTCCGAGCACCCATGGACGTTGAAGACTCAAGCCATCTTTGTTTAAGAAATGAATTGTTCCATTTAAGTTTATCTCGGATTATAAGAACATCTTGACTATGTAGTACATGTTTCACGAAACACACGAGTTTGATGGTGTATGAGGTAGTCAATAGATATTTGTCAAGCCCCCACGGAGGTTGACGACTCAAGCTGTCTTGGTATATGTGTTCAAAGCTCATAAGATTCTCTTCGGCATATCTTGGAACAAATAGACTTCTAGGCTAAGTGAATGAAGTTTTCTAGATTGGAATGTGTTCAATAATGTATGGGTCAGTCAATAGATGTTCCCCTAGCAACCATGGACGTTCAAGACTCAAGCCATGTTGGTTTAAGAAACGAATTGTTCCATTTAAGTTTATCTTGGATTATAAGAACTTTTAGACTAAGTAGTTCATGTTTTCACGAAACACATGACTTAGATGGTGTATGAGAGAGTCAATAGATGTTTGTCATGCCCCCACGGAGGTTTACGACTCAAGCTTTCTTAGCATATGTGTTGAAAATCCAAGAGATTCTCTTCGGCTTATCTAGGAATTAATGGACATCTAGTCCAAGTGAATGAAGTTTTCAAGATTGGAATGCGTTCAATAATGTTTGGGTGAGTCAATAGATGTTCGCCAAGTAGCCATGGACGTTGAAGACTCAAGCCATGTCGGTTTAAGAAATGAATTATTCCATTTTAGTTTATCTTGGATTATTAGAACTTTTAGACTAAGTAGTTCATGTTTTCACGAAACACATGACTTAGATGGTGTATGAGAGAGTCAATAGATGTGTGTAAAGCCCCCACGGAGGTTGACGACTCATGCCGTCTTGGAATATGTGTTGAAAATCCATTAGATTCTCTACGGCTTATCTTGGAATTAATGGACATCTAGTCCAAGTGAATGAAGTTTTCAAGATTGGAATGCGTTCAATAATGCTTGGGTGAGTTAATAGATGTTCTCCGAGCACCCATGGACGTTGAAGACTCTAGCCATCTTTGTTTAAGAAATGAATTGTTCCATTTAAGTTTATCTTTGATTATAAGAACTTCTAGACTATGTAGTACATGTTTTCACGAAACACATGAGTTAGATGGTGTATGAGGAGTCAATAGATGTTTGTCAAGCGCCTACGGAGGTTGACGAATCAAGCTGTCTTGGTATATGTGTTCAAAGCTCATAAGATTCTCTTCGGCTTATCTTGGAATAAATAGACTTCTAGGCTAAGTGAATGAAGTTTTCTAGATTGGAATGTGTTCAATAATGTATAGGTGAGTCAATAGATGTTCGCCAAGCAAACATAGATGTTGAAGACTCAAGCCATGTTGGTTTAAGAAATGAATTGTTCCATTTAAGTTTATCTTGGTTTATAAGAAATTCTAGCCTATGTAGTACATGTTTTCACGAAACACATGAGTTAGATGGTGTATGAGGGAGTCAATAAATGTTTGTCAAGCACCCACGGAGGTTGAAGACTCAACCTATGTTGGTATATTTGTTGAAAATCTATTAGATTCTCTTCGGCTTATCTTGGAATTAATGGACATCTAGACCATGTGAATCAAGTTTTCAAGATTGGAATACGTTCAATAATGTTTGGGAGAGTCAATTGATGTTCGCCGTGCACCCTTGGACGTTGAAAACTTAAGCCATCTGGGTTTAAGAAATGAATTGTTCCATTTAAGTTTATCTTCGTTTATAAGAAATTCTAGCCTATGTAGTACATGTTTTCACGAAACATATGAGTTAGATGGTGTTTGAGGGGGTCAATAGATGTCTGTCAAGCCCCTACGGAGGTTGACGACTCAAGCTGTCTTGGTATATGTGTTGAAAATCCATTAGATTCTCTTCGGCTTATCTTGGAATTAATGGACATCTAGTCCAAGTGAATGAAGTTTTCAAGATTGGAATGCGTTCAAAAATGTTTGGGTGAGTCAATAGATGATCGCCTAGCAACCATGGACGTTGAAGACTCAAGCCATGTTGGTTTAAGAAATGAATTGTTCCATTTAAGTTTATCTTGGATTATAAGAACTTTTAGACTAAGTAGTTCATGTTTTCACGAATCACATGACTTAGATAGTGTATGAGAGAGTAAATAGATGTTTGTCAAGCCCCCACGAAGGTTGACGACTCAAGCTGTCTTGGTATATGTGTTGAAAATCCATTAGATTCTCTTCGGCTTATCTTGGAAATAATGGACATCTAGTCCAAGTGAATGAAGTTTTCAAGATTGGAATGCGTTCAATAATGCTTGGGTGAGTCAATAGATGTTCTCCGAGCACCCATGGACGTTGAAGACTCAAGCCATCTTTGTTTAAGAAATGAATTGTTCCATTTAAGTTTATCTCGGATTATAAGAACATCTTGACTATGTAGTACATGTTTCACGAAACACACGAGTTTGATGGTGTATGAGGTAGTCAATAGATATTTGTCAAGCCCCCACGGAGGTTGACGACTCAAGCTGTCTTGGTATATGTGTTCAAAGCTCATAAGATTCTCTTCGGCATATCTTGGAACAAATAGACTTCTAGGCTAAGTGAATGAAGTTTTCTAGATTGGAATGTGTTCAATAATGTATGGGTCAGTCAATAGATGTTCCCCTAGCAACCATGGACGTTCAAGACTCAAGCCATGTTGGTTTAAGAAACGAATTGTTCCATTTAAGTTTATCTTGGATTATAAGAACTTTTAGACTAAGTAGTTCATGTTTTCACGAAACACATGACTTAGATGGTGTATGAGAGAGTCAATAGATGTTTGTCATGCCCCCACGGAGGTTGACGACTCAAGCTTTCTTAGCATATGTGTTGAAAATCCAGTAGATTCTCTTCGGCTTATCTAGGAATTAATGGACATCTAGTCCAAGTGAATGAAGTTTTCAAGATTGGAATGCGTTCAATAATGTTTGGGTGAGTCAATAGATGTTCGCCAAGTAGCCATGGACGTTGAAGACTCAAGCCATGTCGGTTTAAGAAATGAATTATTCCATTTTAGTTTATCTTGGATTATTAGAACTTTTAGACTAAGTAGTTCATGTTTTCACGAAACACATGACTTAGATGGTGTATGAGAGAGTCAATAGATGTGTGTAAAGCCCCCACGGAGGTTGACGACTCATGCTGTCTTGGAATATGTGTTGAAAATCCATTAGATTCTCTACGGCTTATCTTGGAATTAATGGACATCTAGTCCAAGTGAATGAAGTTTTCAAGATTGGAATGCGTTCAATAATGCTTGGGTGAGTTAATAGATGTTCTCCGAGCACCCATGGACGTTGAAGACTCTAGCCATCTTTGTTTAAGAAATGAATTGTTCCATTTAAGTTTATCTTTGATTATAAGAACTTCTAGACTATGTAGTACATGTTTTCACGAAACACATGAGTTAGATGGTGTATGAGGGAGTCAATAGATGTTTGTCAAGCGCCTACGGAGGTTGACGAATCAAGCTGTCTTGGTATATGTGTTCAAAGCTCATAAGATTCTCTTCGGCTTATCTTGGAATAAATAGACTTCTAGGCTAAGTGAATGAAGTTTTCTAGATTGGAATGTGTTCAATAATGTATAGGTGAGTCAATAGATGTTCGCCAAGCAAACATAGATGTTGAAGACTCAAGCCATGTTGGTTTAAGAAATGAATTGTTCCATTTAAGTTTATCTTGGTTTATAAGAAATTCTAGCCTATGTAGTACATGTTTTCACGAAACACATGAGTTAGATGGTGTATGAGGGAGTCAATAAATGTTTGTCAAGCACCCACGGAGGTTGAAGACTCAACCTATGTTGGTATATTTGTTGAAAATCTATTAGATTCTCTTCGGCTTATCTTGGAATTAATGGACATCTAGACCATGTGAATCAAGTTTTCAAGATTGGAATACGTTCAATAATGTTTGGGAGAGTCAATTGATGTTCGCCGTGCACCCTTGGACGTTGAAAACTTAAGCCATCTTGGTTTAAGAAATGAATTGTTCCATTTAAGTTTATCTTGGTTTATAAGAAATTCTAGCCTATGTAGTACATGTTTTCACGAAACACATGAGTTAGATGGTGTTTGAGGGGGTCAATAGATGTCTGTCAAGCCCCTACGGAGGTTGACGACTCAAGCTGTCTTGGTATATGTGTTGAAAATCCATTAGATTCTCTTCGGCTTATCTTGGAATTAATGGACATCTAGTCCAAGTGAATGAAGTTTTCAAGATTGGAATGCGTTCAAAAATGTTTGGGTGAGTCAATAGATGATCGCCTAGCAACCATGGACGTTGAAGACTCAAGCCATGTTGGTTTAAGAAATGAATTGTTCCATTTAAGTTTATCTTGGATTATAAGAACTTTTAGACTAAGTAGTTCATGTTTTCACGAATCACATGACTTAGATAGTGTATGAGAGAGTAAATAGATGTTTGTCAAGCCCCCACGAAGGTTGACGACTCAAGCTGTCTTGGTATATGTGTTGAAAATCCATTACATTCTCTTCGGCTTATCTTGGAAATAATGGACATCTAGTCCAAGTGAATGAAGTTTTCAAGATTGGAATGCGTTCAATAATGCTTGGGTGAGTCAATAGATGTTCTCCGAGCACCCATGGACGTTGAAGACTCTAGCCATCTTTGTTTAAGAAATGAATTGTTCCATTTAAGTTTATCTTTGATTATAAGAACTTCTAGACTATGTAGTACATGTTTTCACGAAACACATGAGTTAGATGGTGTATGAGGGAGTCAATAGATGTTTGTCAAGCGCCTACGGAGGTTGACGACTCAAGCTGTCTTGGTATATGTGTTCAAAGCTCATAAGATTCTCTTCGGCTTATCTTGGAATAAATAGACTTCTAGGCTAAGTGAATGAAGTTTTCTAGATTGGAATGTGTTCAATAATGTATAGGTGAGTCAATAGATGTTCGCCAAGCAAACATAGATGTTGAAGACTCAAGCCATGTTGGTTTAAGAAATGAATTGTTCCATTTAAGTTTATCTTGGTTTATAAGAAATTCTAGCCTATGTAGTACATGTTTTCACGAAACACATGAGTTAGATGGTGTATGAGGGAGTCAATAAATGTTTGTCAAGCACCCACGGAGGTTGAAGACTCAACCTATGTTGGTATATTTGTTGAAAATCTATTAGATTCTCTTCGGCTTATCTTGGAATTAATGGACATCTAGACCATGTGAATCAAGTTTTCAAGATTGGAATACGTTCAATAATGTTTGGGAGAGTCAATAAATGTTCGCCGTGCACCCTTGGACGTTGAAAACTTAAGCCATCTGGGTTTAAGAAATGAATTGTTCCATTTAAGTTTATCTTCGTTTATAAGAAATTCTAGCCTATGTAGTACATGTTTTCACGAAACACATGACTTAGATGGTGTATGAGAGAGTCAATAGATGTTTGTCAAGCCCCCACGGAGGTTGAAGACACAAGCTATCTTGGTATATGTGTTGAAAATCCATTAGATTCTCTTCTGCTTATCTTGGAATTAATGGACATCTAGGCCAAGTGAATGAAGTTTTCAAGATTGGAATGCGTTCAATAATGTTTGGGTGAGTCAATTGACGTCACGAGCACTCATGGATGTTGACGACTCAAGCCATCTTGGTTTAAGAAATGAATTGTTCCATTTAAGTTTATCTTGGATTATAAGAAATTCAAGACTATGTAGTACATGTTTTCACGAAACACATTAGTTAGATGGTGTATGAGGGACTCAATAAATGTTTGTCAAGCCCCCACGGAGGTTGAAGACTCAACCTATGTTGGTATATATGTTGAATATCTATTAGATTCTCTTCGGCTTATCTTGGAATTAATGCACATCTAGGCCATGTGAATCAAGTTTTCAAGATTGGAATGCGTTCAATAATGTTTGGGAGAGTCAATAGATGTTCGCCGAGCACCCATGGACGTTGAAGACTCAAGCCATCTTGGTTTAAGAAATGAATTGCTCCATTTAAGTTTATCTTTGATTATAAGAACTTCTAGACTATGTAGTACATGTTTTCACGAAACACATGAGTGAGATGGTGTATGAGAGAGTCAATATATGTTTGTCAAGCCCCTACGGAGGTTGACGACTCAAGCTGTCTTGGTATATGTGTTCAAAGCTCATAAGATTCTCTTCGGCATATCTTGGAACAAATAGACTTCTAGGCTAAGTGAATGAAGTTTTCTAGATTGGAATGTGTTCAATAATGTATGGGTCAGTCAATAGATGTTCGCCTAGCAACCATGGACGTTCAAGACTCAAGCCATGTTGGTTTAAGAAATGAATTGTTCCATTTAAGTTTATCTTGGATTATAAGAACTTTTAGACTAAGTAGTTCATGTTTTCACGAATCACATGACTTAGATAGTGTATGAGAGAGTAAATAGATGTTTGTCAAGCCCCCACGAAGGTTGACGACTCAAGCTGTCTTGGTATATGTGTTGAAAATCCATTAGATTCTCTTCGGCTTATCTTGGAAATAATGGACATCTAGTCCAAGTGAATGAAGTTTTCAAGATTGGAATGCGTTCAATAATGCTTGGGTGAGTCAATAGATGTTCTCCGAGCACCCATGGACGTTGAAGACTCAACCCATCTTTGTTTAAGAAATGAATTGTTCCATTTAAGTTTATCTCGGATTATAAGAACTTCTTGACTATGTAGTACATGTTTCACGAAACACACGAGTTTGATGGTGTATGAGGTAGTCAATAGATATTTGTCAAGCCCCCACGGAGGTTGACGACTCAAGCTGTCTTGGTATATGTGTTCAAAGCTCATAAGATTCTCATCGGCTTATCTTGGAATAAATAGACTTCTAGGCGAAGTGAATGAAGTTTTCTAGATTGTAATGCGTTCAATAATGTTTGGGTGAGTGAATAGGTGTTCGCTGAGCACCCATGGACGTTGAAAACTCTAGCCATCTTGGTTTAAGAAATGAATTGTTCCATTTTATTTTATCTTGGTTTATAAGAAATTCTAGACTATGTAGTACATGTTTTCACGAAACACATGAGTTAGATGGTGTATGAGGGAGTCAATAAATGTTTGTCAAGCCCCCACGGAGGTTGAAGACTCAACCTATGTTGGTATATGTGTTGAAAATCTATTAGATTCTCTTCGGCTTATCTTGGAATTAATGGACATCTAGGCCATGTGAATGAAGTTTTCAAGGTTGGAATGCGTTCAATAATGTTTGGGAGAGTCAATAGGTGTTCGCCGAGCACCCATGGACGTTGAAGACTCTAGCCATCTTGGTTTAAGAAATGAATTGTTCCATATAAGTTTATCTTGGATTATAAGTCCTTCTAGACTAAGTAGTTCATGTTTTCACGAAACACATGACTTAGATGGTGTATGAGAGAGTCAATAGATGTTTGTCAAGCCCCCACGGAGGTTGAAGACACAAGCTATCTTGGTATATGTGTTGAAAATCCATTAGATTCTCATCTGCTTATCTTGGAATTAATGGACATCTAGGCCAAGTGAATGAAGTTTTCAAGATTGGAATGCGTTCAATAATGTTTGGGTGAGTCAATTGACGTCACGAGCACTCATGGATGTTGACGACTCAAGCCATCTTGGTTTAAGAAATGAATTGTTCCATTTAAGTTTATCTTGGATTATAAGAAATTCAAGACTATGTAGTACATGTTTTCACGAAACACATTAGTTAGATGGTGTATGAGGGACTCAATAAATGTTTGTCAAGCCCCCACGGAGGTTGAAGACTCAACCTATGTTGGTATATATGTTGAATATCTATTAGATTCTCTTCGGCTTATCTTGGAATTAATGCACATCTAGGCCATGTGAATCAAGTTTTCAAGATTGGAATGCGTTCAATAATGTTTGGGAGAGTCAATAGATGTTCGCCGAGCACCCATGGACGTTGAAGACTCAAGCCATCTTGGTTTAAGAAATGAATTGCTCCATTTAAGTTTATCTTTGATTATAAGAACTTCTAGACTATGTAGTACATGTTTTCACGAAACACATGACTGAGATGGTGTATGAGAGAGTCAATATATGTTTGTCAAGCCCCTACGGAGGTTGACGACTCAAGCTGTCTTGGTATATGTGTTCAAAGCTCATAAGATTCTCTTCGGCATATCTTGGAACAAATAGACTTCTAGGCTAAGTGAATGAAGTTTTCTAGATTGGAATGTGTTCAATAATGTATGGGTCAGTCAATAGATGTTCGCCTAGCAACCATGGACGTTCAAGACTCAAGCCATGTTGGTTTAAGAAATGAATTGTTCCATTTAAGTTTATCTTGGATTATAAGAACTTTTAGACTAAGTAGTTCATGTTTTCACGAATCACATGACTTAGATAGTGTATGAGAGAGTAAATAGATGTTTGTCAAGCCCCCACGAAGGTTGACGACTCAAGCTGTCTTGGTATATGTGTTGAAAATCCATTAGATTCTCTTCGGCTTATCTTGGAAATAATGGACATCTAGTCCAAGTGAATGAAGTTTTCAAGATTGGAATGCGTTCAATAATGCTTGGGTGAGTCAATAGATGTTCTTCGAGCACCCATGGACGTTGAAGACTCAACCCATCTTTGTTTAAGAAATGAATTGTTCCATTTAAGTTTATCTCGGATTATAAGAACTTCTTGACTATGTAGTACATGTTTCACGAAACACACGAGTTTGATGGTGTATGAGGTAGTCAATAGATATTTGTCAAGCCCCCACGGAGGTTGACGACTCAACTGTCTTGGTATATGTGTTCAAAGCTCATAAGATTCTCATCGGCTTATTTTGGAATAAATAGACTTCTAGGCGAAGTGAATGAAGTTTTCTAGATTGTAATGCGTTCAATAATGTTTGGGTGAGTGAATAGGTGTTCGCTGAGCACCCATGGACGTTGAAGACTCAAGCCATCTTGGTTTAAGAAATGAATTGTTCCATTTTATTTTATCATGGTTTATAAGAAATTCTAGACTATGTAGTACATGTTTTCACGAAACACATGAGTTAGATGGTGTATGAGGGAGTCAATAAATGTTTGTCAAGCCCCCACGGAGGTTGAAGACTCAACCTATGTTGGTATATGTGTTGAAAATCTATTAGATTCTCTTCGGCTTATCTTGGAATTAATGGACATCTAGGCCATGTGAATGAAGTTTTCAAGATTGGAATGCGTTCAATAATGTTTGGGAGAGTCAATAGGTGTTCGCCGAGCACCCATGGACGTTGAAGACTCTAGCCATCTTGGTTTAAGAAATGAATTGTTCCATATAAGTTTATCTTGGATTATAAGTCCTTCTAGACTAAGTAGTTCATGTTTTCACGAAACACATGACTTAGATGGTGTATGAGAGAGTCAATAGATGTTTGTCAAGCCCCCACGGAGGTTGAAGACACAAGCTATCTTGGTATATGTGTTGAAAATCCATTAGATTCTCTTCTGCTTATCTTGGAATTAATGGACATCTAGGCCAAGTGAATGAAGTTTTCAAGATTGGAATGCGTTCAATAATGTTTGGGTGAGTCAATTGACATTCGCCGAGCACTCATGGATGTTGACGACTCAAGCCATCTTGGTTTAAGAAATGAATTGTTCCATTTAAGTTTATCTTGGATTATAAGAAATTCAAGACTATGTAGTACATGTTTTCACGAAACACATTAGTTAGATGGTGTATGAGGGACTCAATAAATGTTTGTCAAGCCCCCACGGAGGTTGAAGACTCAACCTATGTTGGTATATATGTTGAATATCTATTAGATTCTCTTCGGCTTATCTTGGAATTAATGCACATCTAGGCCATGTGAATCAAGTTTTCAAGATTGGAATGCGTTCAATAATGTTTGGGAGAGTCAATAGATGTTCGCCGAGCACCCATGGACGTTGAAGACTCAAGCCATCTTGGTTTAAGAAATGAATTGCTCCATTTAAGTTTATCTTTGATTATAAGAACTTCTAGACTATGTAGTACATGTTTTCACGAAACACATGAGTGAGATGGTGTATGAGAGAGTCAATATATGTTTGTCAAGCCCCTACGGAGGATGACGACTCAAGCGGTCTTGGTATATGTGTTCAAAGCTCATAAGATTCTCTTCGGCATATCTTGGAACAAATAGACTTCTAGGCTAAGTGAATGAAGTTTTCTAGATTGGAATGTGTTCAATAATGTATGGGTCAGTCAATAGATGTTCGCCTAGCAACCATGGACGTTCAAGAGTCAAGCCATGTTGGTTTAAGAAACGAATTGTTCCATTTAAGTTTATCTTGGATTATAAGAACTTTTAGACTAAGTAGTTCATGTTTTCACGAAACACATGACTTAGATGGTGTATGAGAGAGTCAATAGATGTTTGTCATGCCCCCACGGAGGTTGACGACTCAAGCTTTCTTAGTATATGTGTTGAAAATCCAGTAGATTCTCTTCGGCTTATCTAGGAATTAATGGACATCTAGTCCAAGTGAATGAAGTTTTCAAGATTGGAATGCGTTCAATAATGTTTGGGTGAGTCAATAGATGATCGCCTAGCAACCATGGACGTTGAAGACTCAAGCCATGTAGGTTTAAGAAATGAATTGTTCCATTTAAGTTTATCTTGGATTATAAGAACTTTTAGACTAAGTAGTTCATGTTTTCACGAATCACATGACTTAGATAGTGTATGAGAGAGTCAATAGATGTTTGTCAAGCCCCCACGGAAGTTGACGACTCAAGCTGTCTTGGTATATGTGTTGAAAATCCATTAGATTCTCTTCGGCTTATCTTGGAATTAATGGACATCTAGTCCAGGTGAATGAAATTTCTAGATTGGAATGTGTTCAATAATGTTTAGGTGAGTCAATAGATGTTCGCCGAGCACCCGTGGACGTTGAAGACTCAAGCCATCTTGGTTTAAGAAATGAATTATTCCATTTTATTTTATCTTGGTTTATAAGAAATTCAAGACTATGTAGTACATGTTTTCACGAAACACATGAGTTAGATGGTGTATGAGGGAGTCAATAAATGTTTGTCAAGCCCCCATGGAGGTTGAAGACTCAACCTATGTTGGTATTTGTGTTGAAAATCTATTAGATTCTCTTCGGCTTATCTTGGAATTAATGGACATCATGGCCATGTGAATCAAGTTTTCAAGATTGGAATGCGTTCAATAATGTTTGGGAGAGTCAATAGATGTTCGCCAAGCACCCGTGGACGTTGAAGACTCAAGCCATCTTGGTTTAAGAAATGATTTGCTCCATTTAAGTTTATCTTTGATTATAAGAACTTCTAGACTATGTAGTACATGTTTTCACGAAACACATGAGTTAGATGGTGTATGAGGGAGTGAATAGATGTTCGTCAAGCCCCCACGGAGGTTGACGACTCAAGCTGTCTTGGTATATGTGTTGAAAATCCATTAGATTCTTTTCGGCTTATCTTGGAATTAATGGACATCTAGTCCAAGTGAATGAAGTTTTCAAGATTGGAATGCGTTCAAAAATGTTTGGGTGAGTCAATAGATGTTCGCCAAGTACCCATGGAAGTTGAAGACTCAAGCCATGTTGGTTTAAGAAAAAATTGTTCCATTTAAGTTTATCTTGGATTATACGAACTTTTAGACTAAGTAGTTCATGTTTTCACGAAACACATGACTTAGATGGTGTATGAGAGAGTCAATAGATGTTTGTCAAGCCCCCACGGAGGTTTACGACTCAAGCTGCCTAGGTATATGTGTTGAAAATCCATTAGATTCTCTTCGGCTTATCTTGGAATTAATGGACATCTAGTCCAAGTGAATGAAGTTTTCAAGATTGGAATGCGTTCAATAATGTTTGGGTGAGTCAATAGATGTTCGCCTAGCAACCATGGACGTTGAAGACTCAAGCCATGTTGGTTTAAGAAATGAATTGTTCCATTTAAGTTTATCTTGGATTATAAGAAATTTTTGACTAAGTAGTTCATGTTTTCACGAAACACATGACTTAGATGGTGTATGAGAGAGTCAATAGATGTGTGTCAAGCCCCCACGGAGGTTGACGACTCAAGCTGTCTTGGTATATGTGTTGAAAATCCATTCGATTCTCATCGGCTTACCTTGGAATTAATGGACATCTAGTCCAGGTGAATGAAGTTTTCTAGATTGGAATGTGTTCAATAATGTTTGGGTGAGTCAATAGATGTTCGTCGAGCACCCATGGACGTTGAAGACTCAAGCCATCTTGGTTTAAGAAATGATTTGCTCCATTTAAGTTTATCTTTGATTATAAGAACTTCTAGACTATGTAGTACATGTTTTCACGAAACACATGAGTTAGATGGTGTATGAGGGAGTCAATAGATGTTTGTCAGGCCCCCACGGAGGTTGACGACCCAAGCTGTCTTTGTATATGTGATGAAAATCCATTAGATTCTCTTCGGCTTATCTTGGAATTAATGGACATCTAGTCCAAGTGAATGAAGTTTTCAAGATTGGAATGCGTTCAAAAATGTTTGGGTGAGTCAATAGATGTTCGCCAAGTAGCCATGGACGTTGAAGACTCAAGCCATGTTGGTTTAAGAAATGAATTTTTCGATTTAAATTTATCTTGGATTATTAGAACTTTTAGACTAAGTAGTTCATGTTTTCGCGAAACACATGACTTAGATGGTGTATGAGAGAGCCAATAGATGTGTGTCAAGCCCCCACGGAGGTTGACGACTCAAGCTGTCTTGGTAAATGTGTTGAAAATCCATTAGATTCTCTTCGGCTTATCTTGGAATTAATGGACATCTAGTCCAGGTGAATGAAGTTTTCTAGATTGGAATGTGTTCAATAATGTTTGGGTGAGTCAATAGATGTTCGTCGAGCACCCATGGACGTTGAAGACTCAAGCCATCTTGGTTTAAGAAATGATTTGCTCGATTTAAGTTTATCTTTGATTATAAGAACTTTTAGACTATGTAGTACATGTTTTCACGAAACACATGAGTTAGATGGTGTATGAGGGAGTCAATAGATGTTTGTCAGGCCCCCACGGAGGTTGACGACCCAAGCTGTCTTTGTATATGTGTTGAAAATCCATTAGATTCTCTTCGGCTTATCTTGGAATTAATGGGCATCTAGTCCAAGTGAATGAAGTTTTCAAGATTGGAATGCGTTCAAAAATGTTTGGGTGAGTCAATAGATGTTCGCCAAGTAGCCATGGACGTTGAAGACTCAAGCCACGTTGGTTTAAGAAATGAATTTTTCCATTTAAATTTATCTTGGATTATTAGAACTTTTATACTAAGTAGTTCATGTTTTCACGAAACACATGACTTAGATGGTGTATGAGAGAGCCAATAGATGTGTGTCAAGCCCCCACGGAGGTTGACGACTCAAGCTGTCTTTGTATATGTGTTGAAAATCCATTAGATTCTCTTCGGCTTATCTTGGAATTAATGGACATCTAGTCCAAGTGAATGAAGTTTTCAAGATTGGAATGCGTTCAAAAATGTTTGGGTGAGTCAATAGATGTTCGCCAAGTAGCCATGGACGTTGAAGACTCAAGCCATCTTGGTTTAAGAAATGATTTGCTCCATTTAAGTTTATCTTTGATTATAAGAACTTCTAGACTATGTAGTACATGTTTTCACGAAACACATGAGTTAGATGGTGTATGAGGGAGTCAATAGATGTTTGTCAAGCCCCCACGGAGGTTGACGACTCAAGCTGTCTTGGTATATGTGTTGATAATCCATTAGATTCTCTTTGGCTTATCTTGGAATTAATGGACATCTAGTCCAAGTGAATGAAGTTTTCAAGATTGGAATGCGTTCAAAAATGTTTGGGTGAGTCAATAGATGTTCGCCAAGTAGCCATGGACGTTGAAGACTCAAGCCATCTTGGTTTAAGAAATGATTTGCTCCATTTAAGTTTATCTTTGATTATAAGAACTTCTAGACTATGTAGTACATGTTTTCACGAAACACATGAGTTAGATGGTGTATGAGGGAGTGAATAGATGTTTGTCAAGCCCCCACGGAGGTTGACGACTCAAGCTGTCTTGGTATATGTGTTGAAAATCCATTAGATTCTCTTCGGCTTATCTTGGAATTAATGGACATTGACAAGAGGTTGTCGAGACCTCGTCAAATAATAAAAATTACCGGTTCGCAAACTAATTTGTAGTATAGAGCATGAACCGAATCGTCTGTCAAGGATCCAAAAAGAACAAAGATTTAATCAGATCAAGATAATTAAAATGGGGGGTTTTGTTGTTGATTAACAATATTGATAAAAATACAAGACTTAAAGTTGAAAACAAATCTAAAGAAACAACCAATCCAAGGAAATTTACCGATCTTGAGTTTAATCCATCATTGATCACAAGGAATTCACTTAATCGCTAACCATGTTCTTGGCCTTAGATCACATCAAGAAGCCTCAACATAATCCAAGAATCCTCTACTAGATAAGCATCTAGGATTTAATTAACCAAGGTTAGATAAAGTAAGCACCATCCAAACATAGATTAACTTAAGATCAAGAATTTAACCAAGCTAAACAATTCATCAAAAAGCTTTAATAAATTGTTTACTCTATGTGATCCTCTTGAATACATGATAATAAAGCTATTATCACATAAACATCCAAATCAAATTAAGCAATTCAATCTAGATCAAAATTAAAAGAGGAAGAAGAGAAACTTGAATAACAATTAAGCAATATGAACAAGTAAAACAAGATCTCCAAATTAAACATCAAGATGGCTAATCCCTTGGATTGATTATAAGAGCCTAGCCTTCCATGGATGGGAAGGAAGAACTCAGAAAATAAAGAACAAAAATGAAATTCTAAAGAGAAGGGAGAAGAAGAGAAAGAAAACTAACAAATACTCAAACTTACTACAAAATTGAATTCTAACTTACTTCAAAATTGAATGCCTCTAATACAAAGAGGTTGGGTCTATTTATACTAATCCTAGAAGCCAATTTGTACATGTACATAATCTGAATACAAGCTATAAGAATCTGAAATTTGTCAAAAATGGAAGCTTGATGCATGGTTGGTGGGTTGGTGCATGGTAGGTGGGTTGGTGTATGGTTGGTGGCTTTTAGTCAACAACTCTTATCCGACTTCTGGCTTCAAATTCATCACCTAGACGGTGCATTTTGGCTTGGATGTCTTCATCAAAGTTGTAGCCAGTTGTCTCCTTGAAAATCTCCAATTTGAATCATGTCATTTGGACTTTTAGAACTCCAGAAATGCCAAAAATACTTCACCTACCTCAAGTTAGGTTGGAAGAACGTGTTTCCAAATTCAGACCAACTTGTAGCTTCTGAAGCATGCCTAAAACGACATCTATTGACAAAATGGTCTTCATTGAAGTTGGAGATATGGGTCTTATCTTTCAAGTGACCAAGTTTCAGCCCAAGAGGAGGCCTATAACCCACTATATAGTCCAATATGTGCATACTGCCCAGATGGTTCCGTGACAGCAAACCCACTCTGCATTGCAGGGATATTTTGGACCCTTAGCATTGCGATCCAGCTCTTGAGTTCTTAATGAAACTTGTAGATCATTGTCTTAGCTTTCCAAAGACACCAAGATCACCTCAATTGGATCACCGAGTCCCAAGTTATAACCTAACCAAGGAAGAAAGGTTAAAATGCATCAAAATCCGAAAATTATTCAATATTTGCATTAAAGCCCAATGAAGCCCAACAACATTAAACTCATCTAAAGTACTAATATTGGGCACAATAAACATCTAATAATGCCTAATACAAAGCTAACATAAGTGTCTCAAATTGATTGATCAGACACCTAGTCCAAGTGAATGAAGTTTTCAAGATTGGAACGCGTTCAAAAATGTTTGGGTGAGTCAATAGATGTTCGCCAAGTACCCATGGACGTTGAAGACTCAAGCCATGTTGGTTTAAGAAAAAATTGTTCCATTTAAGTTTATCTTGGATTATATGAACTTTTAGACTAAGTACTTCATGTTTTCACGAAACACATGACTTAGATGGTGTATGAGAGAGTCAATAGATGTTTGTCAAGCCCCCACGGAGGTTGACGACTCAAGCTGCCTTGGTATATGTGTTGAAAATCCATTAGATTCTCTTCGGCTTATCTTGGATTTAATGGACTTCTAGTCCAAGTGAATGAAGTTTTCAAGATTGCAATGCGTCCAATAATGTTTGGGTGAGTCAATAGATGTTCGCCTAGCAACCATGGACGTTGAAGACTCAAGCCATGTTGGTTTAAGAAATGAATTGTTCCATTTAAGTTTATCTTGGATTATAAGAACTTTTAGACTAAGTAGTTCATGTTTTCACGAAACACATGACTTAGATGGTGTATGAGAGAGTCAATAGATGTGTGTCAAGCCCCCACGGAGGTTGACGACTCAAGCTGTCTTGGTATATGTGTTGAAAATCCATTAGATTCTCTTCGGCTTATCTTGGATTTAATGGACTTCTAGTCCAAGTGAATGAAGTTTTCAAGATTGCAATGCGTCCAATAATGATTGAGTGAGTCAATAGATGTTCGCCTAGCAACCATGGACGTTGAAGACTCAAGCCATGTTGGTTTAAGAAATGAATTGTTCCATTTAAGTTTATCTTGGATTATAAGAACTTTTAGACTAAGTAGTTCATGTTTTCACGAAACACATGACTTAGATGGTGTATGAGAGAGTCAATAGATGTGTGTCAAGCCCCCACGGAGGTTGACGACTCAAGCTGTCTTGGTATATGTGTTGAAAATCCATTCGATTCTCTTCGGCTTATCTTGGAATTAATGGACATCTAGTCCAGGTGAATGAGGTTTTCTAGATTGGAATGTGTTCAATAATGTTTGGGTGAGTCAATAGATGTTCGCCGAGCACCCATGGACGTTGAAGACTCTAGCCATCTTGGTTTAAGAAATGAATTGTTCCATTTTATTTTATCTTGGTTTATAAGAAATTCAAGACTATGTAGTACATGTTTTCACGAAACACGTTAGTTAGATGGTGTATGAGGGATCAATAAATGTTTGTCAAGCCCCCACGGAGGTTGAAGACTCAACCTATGTTGGTATATGTGTTGAAAATCTATTAGATTCTCTTCGGCTTATCTTGGAATTAATGGACATCTAGTCCAAGTGAATGAAGTTTTCAAGATTGGAATGCGTTCAATAATGTTTGGGTGAGTCAATAGATGTTCGCGAAGTACCCAAGGACGTTGAAGACTCAAGCCATGTTGGTTTAAGAAATGATTTGCTCCATTTAAGTTTATCTTTGATTATAAGAACTTCTAGACTATGTAGTACATGTTTTCACGAAACACAAGAGTTAGATGGTGTATGAGGGAGTCAATAGATGTTTGTCAAGCCCCCACGGAGGTTGACGACCCAAGCTGTCTTTGTATATGTGTTGAAAATCCATTAGATTCTCTTCGACTTATCTTGGAATTAATGGACATCTAGTCCAAGTGAATGAAGTTTTCAAGATTGGAATGCATTCAAAAATGTTTGGGTGAGTCAATAGATGTTCACCGAGCACCCATGGACGTTGAAGACTCAAGCCATCTTGGTTTAAGAAACGATTTGCTCCATTTAAGTTTATCTTTGATTATAAGAACTTCTAGACTATGTAGTACATGTTTTCACGAAACACAAGAGTTAGATGGTGTATGAGGGAGTCAATAGATGTTTGTCAAGCCCCCACGGAGGTTGACGACCCAAGCTGTCTTTGTATATGTGTTGAAAATCCATTAGATTCTCTTCGGCTTATCTTGGAATTAATGGACATCTAGTCCAAGTGAATGAAGTTTTCAAGATTGGAATGCGTTCAAAAATGTTTGGGTGAGTCAATAGATGTTCGCGAAGTACCCATGGACGTTGAAGACTCAAGCCATGTTGGTTTAAGAAATGAATTGTTCCATTTAAGTTTATCTTGGATTATAAGAACTTTTAGACTAAGTAGTTCATGTTTTCACGAAACACATGACTTAGATGGTGTATGAGAGAGTCAATAGATGTTTGTCAAGCCCCCACGGAGGTTGACGACTCAAGCTGTCTTGGTATATGTGTTGAAAATCCATTAGATTCTCTTCGGCTTATCTTGGAATTAATGGACATCTAGTCCAAGTGAATGAAGTTTTCAAGATTGGAATGCGTTCAATAATGTTTGGGTGAGTCAATAGATGTTCGCCTAGCAACCATGGACGTTGAAGACTCAAGCCATGTTGGTTTAAGAAATGAATTGTTCCATTTAAGTTTATCCTGGATTATAAGAACTTTTAGACTAAGTAGTTCATGTTTTCTCGAAACACATGACTTAGATGGTGTACGAGAGAGTCAATAGATGTGTGTCAAGCCCCCACGGAGGTTGACGACTCAAGCTGTCTTGGTATATGTGTTGAAAATCCATTCGATTCTCTTCGGCTTATCTTGGAATTAATGGACATCTAGTCCAGGTGAATGAAGTTTTCTAGATTGGAATGTGTTCAATAATGTTTGGGTGAGTCAATAGATGTTCGCCGAGCACCCATGGACGTTGAAGACTCTAGCCATCTTGGTTTAAGAAATGAATTGTTCCAGTTTATTTTATCTTGGTTTATAAGAAATTCATGACTATGTAGTACATGTTTTCACGAAACACATGAGTTAGATGGTGTATAAGGGAGTCAATAAATGTTTGTCAAGCCCCCACGGAGGTTGAAGACTCAACCTATGTTGGTATATGTGTTGAAAATCTATTAGATTCTCTTCGGCTTATCTTGGAATTAATGGACATCTTGGCCATGTGAATCAAGTTTTCAAGATTGGAATGCGTTCAATAATGTTTGGGAGAGTCAATAGATGTTCGCCGAGCACCCATGGACATTGAAGGTTCAAGCCATCTTGGTTTAAGAAATGATTTGCTCCATTTAAGTTTATCTTTGATTATAAGAACTTCTAGACTATGTAGTACATGTTTTCACGAAACACATGAGTTAAATGGTGTATGAGGGAGTGAATAGATATTCGTCAAGCCCCCACGGAGGTTGACGACTCAAGCTGTCTTGGTATATGTGTTGAAAATCCATTAGATTCTTTTCGGCTTATCTTGGAATTAATGGACATCTAGTCCAAGTGAATGAAGTTTTCAAGATTGGAATGCGTTCAAAAATGTTTGGGTGAGTCAATAGATGTTCGCCAAGTACCCATGGAAGTTGAAGACTCAAGCCATGTTGGTTTAAGAAAAAATTGTTCCATTTAAGTTTATCTTGGATTATACGAACTTTTGTTTGTCAAGCCCCCACGGAGGTTTACGACTCAAGCTGCCTTGGTATATGTGTTGAAAATCCATTAGATTCTCTTCGGCTTATCTTGGATTTAATGGACTTCTAGTCCAAGTGAATGAAGTTTTCAAGATTGCAATGCGTCCAATAATGTTTGGGTGAGTCAATAGATGTTCGCCTAGCAACCATGGACGTTGAAGACTCAAGCCATGTTGGTTTAAGAAATGAATTGTTCCATTTAAGTTTATCTTGGATTATAAGAACTTTTAGACTAAGTAGTTCATGTTTTCACGAAACACATGACTTAGATGGTGTATGAGAGAGTCAATAGATGTGTGTCAAGCCCCCACGGAGGTTGACGACTCAAGCTGTCTTGGTATATGTGTTGAAAATCCATTAGATTCTCTTCGGCTTATCTTGGATTTAATGGACTTCTAGTCCAAGTGAATGAAGTTTTCAAGATTGCAATGCGTCCAATAATGTTTGAGTGAGTCAATAGATGTTCGCCTAGCAACCATGGACGTTGAAGACTCAAGCCATGTTGGTTTAAGAAATGAATTGTTCCATTTAAGTTTATCTTGGATTATAAGAACTTTTAGACTAAGTAGTTCATGTTTTCACGAAACACATGACTTAGATGGTGTATGAGAGAGTCAATAGATGTGTGTCAAGCCCCCACGGAGGTTGACGACTCAAGCTGTCTTGGTATATGTGTTGAAAATCCATTCGATTCTCTTCGGCTTATCTTGGAATTAATGGACATCTAGTCCAGGTGAATGAGGTTTTCTAGATTGGAATGTGTTCAATAATGTTTGGGTGAGTCAATAGATGTTCGCCGAGCACCCATGGACGTTGAAGACTCTAGCCATCTTGGTTTAAGAAATGAATTGTTCCATTTTATTTTATCTTGGTTTATAAGAAATTCAAGACTATGTAGTACATGTTTTCACGAAACACGTTAGTTAGATGGTGTATGAGGGATCAATAAATGTTTGTCAAGCCCCCACGGAGGTTGAAGACTCAACCTATGTTGGTATATGTGTTGAAAATCTATTAGATTCTCTTCGGCTTATCTTGGAATTAATGGACATCTAGTCCAAGTGAATGAAGTTTTCAAGATTGGAATGCGTTCAATAATGTTTGGGTGAGTCAATAGATGTTCGCGAAGTACCCAAGGACGTTGAAGACTCAAGCCATGTTGGTTTAAGAAATGATTTGCTCCATTTAAGTTTATCTTTGATTATAAGAACTTCTAGACTATGTAGTACATGTTTTCACGAAACACAAGAGTTAGATGGTGTATGAGGGAGTCAATAGATGTTTGTCAAGCCCCCACGGAGGTTGACGACCCAAGCTGTCTTTGTATATGTGTTGAAAATCCATTAGATTCTCTTCGACTTATCTTGGAATTAATGGACATCTAGTCCAAGTGAATGAAGTTTTCAAGATTGGAATGCATTCAAAAATGTTTGGGTGAGTCAATAGATGTTCACCGAGCACCCATGGACGTTGAAGACTCAAGCCATCTTGGTTTAAGAAACGATTTGCTCCATTTAAGTTTATCTTTGATTATAAGAACTTCTAGACTATGTAGTACATGTTTTCACGAAACACAAGAGTTAGATGGTGTATGAGGGAGTCAATAGATGTTTGTCAAGCCCCCACGGAGGTTGACGACCCAAGCTGTCTTTGTATATGTGTTGAAAATCCATTAGATTCTCTTCGGCTTATCTTGGAATTAATGGACATCTAGTCCAAGTGAATGAAGTTTTCAAGATTGGAATGCGTTCAAAAATGTTTGGGTGAGTCAATAGATGTTCGCGAAGTACCCATGGACGTTGAAGACTCAAGCCATGTTGGTTTAAGAAATGAATTGTTCCATTTAAGTTTATCTTGGATTATAAGAACTTTTAGACTAAGTAGTTCATGTTTTCACGAAACACATGACTTAGATGGTGTATGAGAGAGTCAATAGATGTTTGTCAAGCCCCCACGGAGGTTGACGACTCAAGCTGTCTTGGTATATGTGTTGAAAATCCATTAGATTCTCTTCGGCTTATCTTGGAATTAATGGACATCTAGTCCAAGTGAATGAAGTTTTCAAGATTGGAATGCGTTCAATAATGTTTGGGTGAGTCAATAGATGTTCGCCTAGCAACCATGGACGTTGAAGACTCAAGCCATGTTGGTTTAAGAAATGAATTGTTCCATTTAAGTTTATCCTGGATTATAAGAACTTTTAGACTAAGTAGTTCATGTTTTCTCGAAACACATGACTTAGATGGTGTACGAGAGAGTCAATAGATGTGTGTCAAGCCCCCACGGAGGTTGACGACTCAAGCTGTCTTGGTATATGTGTTGAAAATCCATTCGATTCTCTTCGGCTTATCTTGGAATTAATGGACATCTAGTCCAGGTGAATGAAGTTTTCAAGATTGGAATGCATTCAAAAATGTTTGGGTGAGTCAATAGATGTTCACCGAGCACCCATGGACGTTGAAGACTCAAGCCATCTTGGTTTAAGAAACGATTTGCTCCATTTAAGTTTATCTTTGATTATAAGAACTTCTAGACTATGTAGTACATGTTTTCACGAAACACATGAGTTAGATGGTGTATAAGGGAGTCAATAAATGTTTGTCAAGCCCCCACGGAGGTTGAAGACTCAACCTATGTTGGTATATGTGTTGAAAATCTATTAGATTCTCTTCGGCTTATCTTGGAATTAATGGACATCTTGGCCATGTGAATCAAGTTTTCAAGATTGGAATGCGTTCAATAATGTTTGGGAGAGTCAATAGATGTTCGCCGAGCACCCATGGACATTGAAGGTTCAAGCCATCTTGGTTTAAGAAATGATTTGCTCCATTTAAGTTTATCTTTGATTATAAGAACTTCTAGACTATGTAGTACATGTTTTCACGAAACACATGAGTTAAATGGTGTATGAGGGAGTGAATAGATATTCGTCAAGCCCCCACGGAGGTTGACGACTCAAGCTGTCTTGGTATATGTGTTGAAAATCCATTAGATTCTTTTCGGCTTATCTTGGAATTAATGGACATCTAGTCCAAGTGAATGAAGTTTTCAAGATTGGAATGCGTTCAAAAATGTTTGGGTGAGTCAATAGATGTTCGCCAAGTACCCATGGAAGTTGAAGACTCAAGCCATGTTGGTTTAAGAAAAAATTGTTCCATTTAAGTTTATCTTGGATTATACGAACTTTTAGACTAAGTACTTCATGTTTTCACGAAACACATGACTTAGATGGTGTATGAGAGAGTCAATAGATGTTTGTCAAGCCCCCACGGAGGTTTACGACTCAAGCTGCCTAGGTATATGTGTTGAAAATCCATTAGATTCTCTTCGGCTTATCTTGGAATTAATGGACATCTAGTCCAAGTGAATGAAGTTTTCAAGATTGGAATGCGTTCAATAATGTTTGGGTGAGTCAATAGATGTTCGCCTAGCAACCATGGACGTTGAAGACTCAAGCCATGTTGGTTTAAGAAATGAATTGTTCCATTTAAGTTTATCTTGGATTATAAGAAATTTTTGACTAAGTAGTTCATGTTTTCACGAAACACATGACTTAGATGGTGTATGAGAGAGTCAATAGATGTGTGTCAAGCCCCCACGGAGGTTGACGACTCAAGCTGTCTTGGTATATGTGTTGAAAATCCATTCGATTCTCATCGGCTTACCTTGGAATTAATGGACATCTAGTCCAGGTGAATGAAGTTTTCTAGATTGGAATGTGTTCAATAATGTTTGGGTGAGTCAATAGATGTTCGCCGAGCACCCATGGACGTTGAAGACTCTAGCCATCTTGGTTTTAGAAATGAATTGTTAAGAGTTATAGGCCCATTTGTTCCTTCTCGGTTTATCTTGCAATATAAGAACTTCTAGGCCAAGTAGTTGATGTTTTCATGAAACACATGAGTTAGACGGTGTTAGGGAGAGTCAATAGATGTTTGTCAAGCACCCACGATGTTTGAAGACTGAAGAAATCATGGTTTAGGAGTTGTAAGCCCATTTGTACCTTCTCGGTTTATCATGGAATATAAGAACTTCTAGGTCAAGTAGTTGATGTTTTCATGAAACACATGAGTTAGATGGTGTTTGGGAGAGTCAATAGAAGTTTGTCAAACTTCCACGGTGTTTGAAGACTCAAGTTTTCATGGTTTAAGAGTTGTAAGACGATTTGTTCCTTCTAGGATTATCATGCAATATAAGAACTTCTAGGCCAAGTAGTTGATGTTTTCATGAAACACTTGAGTTAGATGGTGTTTGGGAGGGTCAATAGATGTTTGTCAAGCACCCACGATGTTTGAAAACTGAAGAAATCGTGGTTTAAGAGTTGTAACCCCATTTGTTCCTTCCCGGTTTATCATGGAATATAAGAACTTCTAGGCCAAGTAGTTGATGTTTTCATGAAACACATGAGTTAGATGGTGTTTGGGAGAGTCAATAGAAGTTTGTCAAGCTTCGACGGTGTTTGAAGACTCAAGTTTTCATGGTTTAAGAGTTATAAGCCCAGTTGTTCCTTCTCTGTTTATCATGGAATATATGAACTTCTAGGCCAAGTAGTTGATGTTTTCATGAAACACATGAGTTAGATGGTATTTGGGGGAGTCAATAGATGTTTGTCAAGCACCCACGGTGTTTGAAGACTCAAGTTTTCATGGTTTAAGAGTTGTAAGCCTATTTGTTCCTTCTCGGTTTATCTTGCAATATAAGAACTTCTAGGCCAAGTAGTTGATGTTTTCATGAAACACTTGATTTAGATGGTATTTGGTGGAGTCAATAGATGTTTGTCAAGCACCCACGGTGTTTGAAGACTCATGTTTTCATGGTTTAAGTGTTGTAAGCCCATTCGTTCCTTCTCTGTTTATGATGCAATATAAGAACTTCTGGTAGGCCAAGTTGTTGATGTTTTCAAGAAACATTTGAGTTAGATGGTGTTTGGGGGAGTCAATAGATGTTTGTAAAGCACCCACGGTGTTTGAAGACTCAAGTTTTCATGGTTTAAGAGTTATAGGCCCATTTGTTCCTTTTCGGTTTATCATGGAATATAAGAACTTCTAGGCCAAGTAGTTGATGTTTTCATGAAACACATGAGTTAGATGGTATTTGGGGGAGTCAATAGATGTTTGTCAAGCACCCACGGTGTTTGAAGACTCAAGTTTTCATGGTTTAAGAGTTGTAAGCCCATTTGTTCCTTCTCGGTTTATCTTGCATTATAAGAACTTCTAGGCCAAGTAGTTGATGTTTTCATGAAACACATGAGTTAGATGGTGTTAGGGAGAGTCAATAGATGTTTGTCAAGCACCCACGATGTTTGAAGACTGAAGAAATCATGGTTTAGGAGTTGTAAGCCCATTTGTACCTTCTCGGTTTATCATGGAATATAAGAACTTCTAGGTCAAGTAGTTGATGTTTTCATGAAACACATGAGTTAGATGGTGTTTGGGAGAGTCAATAGAAGTTTGTCAAACTTCCACGGTGTTTGAAGACTCAAGTTTTCATGGTTTAAGAGTTGTAAGACGATTTGTTCCTTCTAGGTTTATCATGCAATATAAGAACTTCTAGGCCAAGTAGTTGATGTTTTCATGAAACACTTGAGTTAGATGGTGTTTGGGAGGGTCAATAGATGTTTGTCAAGCACCCACGATGTTTGAAGACTGAAGAAATCGTGGTTTAAGAGTTGTAACCCCATTTGTTCCTTCCCGGTTTATCATGGAATATAAGAACTTCTAGGCCAAGTAGTTGATGTTTTCATGAAACACATGAGTTAGATGGTGTTTGGGAGAGTCAATAGAAGTTTGTCAAGCTTCGACGGCGTTTGAAGACTCAAGTTTTCATGGTTTAAGAGTTATAAGCCCAGTTGTTCCTTCTCTGTTTATCATGGAATATATGAACTTCTAGGCCAAGTAGTTGATGTTTTCATGAAACACATGAGTTAGATGGTATTTGGGGGAGTCAATAGATGTTTGTCAAGCACCCACGGTGTTTGAAGACTCAAGTTTTCATGGTTTAAGAGTTGTAAGCCTATTTGTTCCTTCTCGGTTTATCTTGCAATATAAGAACTTCTAGGCCAAGTAGTTGATGTTTTCATGAAACACTTGATTTAGATGGTATTTGAGGGAGTCAATAGATGTTTGTCAAGCACCCACGGTGTTTGAAGACTCAAGTTTTCATGGTTTAAGAGTTGTAAGCCCATTTGTTCCTTCTCGGTTTATCTTGCAATATAAGAACTTGTAGGCCAAGTAGTTGATGTTTTCATGAAACACTTGTGTTAGATGGTGTTTGGGAGAGTCAATAGATGTTTGTCAAGCACCCACGGTGTTTGAAGACATAAGAAATCTTGGTTTAAGAGTTGTAAGCCCATTTGTTCCTTCTCGGTTTATCATGGAATATAAGAACTTCTAGGCCAAGTAGTTGATGTTTTCATGAAACACATGAGTTAGATGGTATTTGGGGGAGTCAATAGATGTTTGTCAAGCTTCCACGGTGTTTGAAGACTCAAGTTTTCATGGTTTAAGAGTTGTAAGCCTATTTGTTCCTTCTCGGTTTATCTTGCAATATAACAACTTCTAGGCCAAGTAGTTGATGTTTTCATGAAACACTTGAGTTAGATGGTGTTTGGGAGAGTCAATAGAAGTTTGTCAAGCTTCCACGGTGTTTGAAGACTCAAGTTTTCATGGTTTAAGAGTTGTAATCCCATATTTTCCTTCTCTGTTTATCATGCAATATAACAACTTCTAGGCCAAGTAGTTGATGTTTTCATGAAACACTTGTGTTAGATGGTGTTTGGGAGAGTCAATAGATGTTTGTCAAGCACCCACGGTGTTTGAAGACTAAAGTTTTCATGGTTTAAGTGTTGTAAGCCCATTCGTTCCTTCTCTGTTTATGATGCAATATAAGAACTTCTGGTTGGCCAAGTTATTGATGTTTTCAAGAAACATTTGAGTTAGATGGTGTTTGGGAGAGTCAATAGAAGTTTGTCAAGCTTCCACGGTATTTGAAGACTCAAGTTTTCATGGTTTAAGAGTTATAAGCCCATTTGTTCCTTCTCGGATTATCGTGGAATATAAGAACTTCTATGCCAAGTAGTTGATGTTTTCATGAAACACTTGAGTTAGATGGTGTTTTGGAAAGTTAATAGCTATTTGTCAGGCACCCACGATGTTTGAAGACTGAAGAAATCATGGTTTAAGAGTTGTAAGCCCATTTGTTCCTTCTCGGTTTATCATGGAATATACGAACTTCTTGCCCAAGTAGTTGATGTTTTCATGAAACACATGAGTTAGATGGTGTTTGGGAGAGTCAATAGATGTTTGTCAAGCACCTACGATGTTTGGAGACTGAAGAAATCATCGTTTAAGAGTTGTAAGCCCATTTGTTCCTTCTCGATTTATCATGGAATATAAGAACTGCTAGGCCAAGTAGTTGATATTTTCATGAAACACATGAGTTAGATATTGTTAGGGAGAGTCAATAGATGTTTGTCAAGCACCCACGATGTTTGAAGTCTGAAGAAATCATGGTTGAAGAGTTGCAAGCCCATTTGTTCCTTTTCGGTTTATCATGGTATATAAGAACTTCTAGGCCAAGTAGTTGATATTTTCATGAAACACATGAGTTAGATGGTGTTAGGGAGAGTCAATAGATGTTTGTCAAGCACCCACGATGTTTGAAGTCTGAAGAAATCATGGTTGAAGAGTTGCAAGCCCATTTGTTCCTTCTCGGTTTATCATGGAATATAAGAACTTCTAGGCCAAGTAGTTGATGTTTTCATGAAACACTTGAGTTAGATGGTGTTTGGGAGAGTCAATAGAGGTTTGTCAAGCTTCCACGGTGTTTGAATACTCAAGTTTTCATGGTTTAAGAGCTGTAATCCCATATTTTCCTTCTCTGTTTATCATGCAATATAAGAACTTCTAGGCCAAGTAGTTGATGTTTTCATGAAACACACGAGTTAGATGGTGTTTGGGAGAGTCAATAGATGTTTGTCAAGCTTCCACGGTGTTTGAAGTCTGAAGAAATCATGGTTGAAGAGTTGCAAGCCCATTTGTTCCTTCTCGGTTTATCATGGTATATAAGAACTTCTAGGCTAAGTAGTTGATGTCTTCATGAAACACATGAGTTGGATGGTGTTTGGGAGAGTCAATAGATGTTTGTCAAGGCCCACGGTGTTTGAAGACTGAAGAAATGATGTTTTAAGAGTTGTAAGCCCATTGTTCCTTCTCGGTTTATCGTGGAATATAAGAACTTCTAGGCTAAGTAGTTGATATTTTCATGAAACACATGAGTTAGATGGTGTTAGGGAGAGTCAATAGATGTTTGTCAAGCACCCACGATGTTTGAAGACTAAAGAAATCATGGTTTAGGAGTTGTAAGCCCATTTGTACCTTCTCTGTTTATCATGGAATATAAGAACTTTAAGTCCAAGTAGTTGATGTTTTCATGAAACACATGAGTTAGATGGTGTTTGGGAGAGTCAATAGAAGTTTGTCAAACTTCCACGGTGTTTGAAGACTCAAGTTTTCATGGTTTAAGAGTTGTAAGACGATTTGTTCCTTCTAGGTTTATCATGCAATATAATAACTTCTAGGCCAAGTAGTTGATGTTTTCATGAAACACTTGAGTTAGATGGTGTTTGGGAGGGTCAATAGATGTTTGTCAAGCACCCACGATGTTTGAAGACTAAAGAAATCATGGTTTAGGAGTTGTAAGCCCATTTGTACCTTCTCTGTTTATCATGGAATATAAGAACTTTAAGTCCAAGTAGTTGATGTTTTCATGAAACACATGAGTTAGATGGTGTTTGGGAGAGTCAATAGAAGTTTGTCAAACTTCCACGGTGTTTGAAGACTCAAGTTTTCATGGTTTAAGAGTTGTAAGACGATTTGTTCCTTCTAGGTTTATCATGCAATATAATAACTTCTAGGCCAAGTAGTTGATGTTTTCATGAAACACATGAGTTAGATGGTGTTTGGGAGAGTCAATAGAAGTTTGTCAAGCTTCGACGGTGTTTGAAGACTCAAGTTTTCATGGTTTAAGAGTTATAAGCCCATTTGTTCCTTCTCGGTTTATGATGGAATATAAGAACTTCTAGGCCAAGTAGTTGATGTTTTCATGAAACTCATGAGTTAGATGGTATTTGGGGGAGTCAATAGATGTTTGTCAAGCACCCACGATGTTTGAAGACTCAAGTTTTCATGGTTTAAGAGTTGTAAGCCCATTTGTTCCTTCTCGGTTTATCATGGAATATAAGAACTTGTAGGCCAAGTAGTTCATGTTTTCATGAAACACATGAGTTAGATGGTGCTTGGGAGAGTCAATAGAATTTTTTCAAGCTTCCACGGTGTTTGAAGACTCAAGTTTTCATGGTTTAAGAGTTATCAGCCCATTTGTTCCTTCTCGGTTTATCATGGAATATAAGAACTTCTAGGCCAAGTAGTTGATGTTTTCATGAAACACATGAGTTAGATGGTATTTGGGGGAGTCAATAGATGTTTGTCAAGCACCCACGGTGTTTGAAGATTCAAGTTTTCATGGTTTAAGGGTTGTAAGCCCATTTGTTCCTTCTCGGTTTATCTTGCAATATAAGAACTTCTAGGCTAAGTAGTTGATGTTTTCATGAAACACTTGATTTAGATGGTATTTGGGGGAGTCAATAGATGTTTGTCAAGCACCCACGGTGTTTGAAGACTCAAGTTTTCATGGTTTAAGAGTTTTAAGCCCATTTGTTCCTTCTCGGTTTATCTTGCAATATAAGAAATTCTAGGCCAAGTAGTTGATGTTTTCATGAAACACTTGTGTTAGATGGTGTTTGGGAGAGTCAATAGATGTTTGTCAAGCACCCACGGTGTTTGAAGACATAAGAAATCTTGGTTTAAGAATTGTAAGCCCATTTGTTCCTTCTCGGTTTATCATGGAATATAAGAACTTCTAGGCCAAGTAGTTGATGTTTTCATGAAATACATGAGTTAGATGTTGTTTGGGAGAGTCAATAGAAGTTTGTCAAGCTTCCACGGTGTTTGAAGACTCAAGTTTTCATGGTTTAAGAGTTGTAATCCCATATTTTCCTTCTCTGTTTATCATGCAATATAAGAACTTCTAGGCCAAGTAGTTGATGTTTTCATGAAACACACGAGTTAGATGGTGTTTGGGAGAGTCAATAGATGTTTGTCAAGCTTCCACGGTGTTTGAAGTCTAAAGAAATCATGGTTGATGAGTTGCAAGCCCATTTGTTCCTTCTCGGTTTATCATGGTATATAAGAACTTCTAGGCTAAGTAGTTGATGTTTTCATGAAACACATGAGTTGGATGGTGTTTGGTAGAGTCAATAGATGTTTGTCAAGCGCCCACGGTGTTTGAAGACTGAAGAAATGATGGTTTAAGACTTGTAAGCCCATTGTTCCTTCTCGGTTTATCGTGGAATATAAGAACTTCTAGGCTAAGTAGTTGATATTTTCACGAAACACATGAGTTAGATGGTGTTAGGGAGAGTCAATAGATGTTTGTCAAGCACCCACGATGTTTGAAGACTAAAGAAATCATGGTTTAGGAGTTGCAAGCCCATTTGTACCTTCTCTGTTTATCATGGAATATAAGAACTTTAAGTCCAAGTAGTTGATGTTTTCATGAAACACATGAGTTAGATGGTGTTTGGGAGAGTCAATAGAAGTTTGTCAAACTTCCACGGTGTTTGAAGACTCAAGTTTTCATGGTTTAAGAGTTGTAAGACGATTTGTTCCTTCTAGGTTTATCATGCAATATAAGAACTTCTAGGCCAAGTAGTTGATGTTTTCATGAAACACTTGAGTTAGATGGTGTTTGGGAGGGTCAATAGATGTTTGTCAAGCACCCACGATGTTTGAAGACTGAAGAAATCGTGGTTTAAGAGTTGTAACCCCATTTGTTCCTTCTCGGTTTATCATGGAATGTAAGAACTTCTAGGCCAAGTAGTTGATGTTTTCATGAAACACATGAGTTAGATGGTGTTTGGGAGAGTCAGTAGATGTTTGTCAAGCACCTACGATGTTTGGAGACTGAAGAAATCATCGTTTAAGAGTTGTAAGCCCATTTGTTCCTTCTCGGTTTATCATGGAATATAAGAACTTCTTGGCCAAGTAGTTGATATTTTCCTGAAACACATGAGTTAGATGGTGTTAGGGAGACTCAATAGATGTTTGTCAAGCACCCACGATGTTTGAAGTCTGAAGAAATCATGGTTGAAGAGTTGCAAGCCCATTTGTTCCTTCTCGTTTTATCATGGAATATAAGAACTTCTAGGCCAAGTAGTTGATGTTTTCATGAAACACTTGAGTTAGATGGTGTTTGGGAGAGTCAATAGAAGTTTGTCAAGCTTCCACGGTGTTTGAAGACTCAAGTTTTCATGGTTTAAGAGTTGTAATCCCATATTTTCCTTCTCTGTTTATCATGCAATATAAGAACTTCTAGGCCAAGTAGTTGATGTTTTCATGAAACACATGAGTTAGATGGTGTTTGGGAGAGTCAGTAGATGTTTGTCAAGCGCCCACGGTGTTTGAAGACTGAAGAAATGATGGTTTAAGACTTGTAAGCCCATTGTTCCTTCTCGGTTTATCATGGAATATAAGAACTTCTAGGCTAAGTAGTTGATATTTTCACGAAACACATGAGTTAGATGGTGTTAGGGAGAGTCAATAGATGTTTGTCAAGCACCCACGATGTTTGAAGACTAAAGAAATCATGGTTTAGGAGTTGTAAGCCCATTTGTACCTTCTCTGTTTATCATGGAATATAAGAACTTTAAGTCCAAGTAGTTGATGTTTTCATGAAACACATGAGTTAGATGGTGTTTGGGAGAGTCAATAGAAGTTTGTCAAACTTCCACGGTGTTTGAAGACTCAAGTTTTCATGGTTTAAGAGTTGTAATCCCATATTTTCCTTCTCTGTTTATCATGCAATATAAGAACTTCTAGGCCAAGTTGTTGATGTTTTAATGAAACACACGAGTTAGATGGTGTTTCGGAGAGTCAATAGATGTTTGTCAAGCACCCACGATGTTTGAAGACATAAGAAATCATCGTTTAAGAGTTGTAAGCCCATTTGTTCCTTCTCGGTTTATCATGGAATATACGAACTTCTAGCCCAAGTAGTTGATGTTTTCATGAAACACATGAGTTAGATGGTGTTTGGGGGAGTCAATAGATGTTTGTCAAGCACCCACGATGTTTGGAGACTGAAGAAATCATCGTTTAAGAGTTGTAACCCCATTTGTTCCTTCTCGGTTTATCATGGAATATAAGAACTTCTAGGCCAAGTAGTTGATATTTTCATGAAACACATCAGTTAGATGGTGTTAGGGAGAGTCAATAGATGTTTGTCAAGCACCCACGATGTTTGAAGTCTGAAGAAATCATGGTTGAAGAGTTGCAAGCCCATTTGTTCCTTCTCGGTTTATCATGGAATATAAGAACTTCTAGGCCAAGTAGTTGATGTTTTCAAGAAACACTTGAGTTAAATGGTGTTTGGGAGAGTCAATAGATGTTTGTCAAGCACCCACGATGTTTGAAGACTAAAGAAATCATGGTTTAGGAGTTGTAAGCCCATTTGTACCTTCTCTGTTTATCATGGAATATAAGAACTTTAAGTCCAAGTAGTTGATGTTTTCATGAAACACATGAGTTAGATGGTGTTTGGGAGAGTCAATAGAAGTTTGTCAAACTTCCACGGTGTTTGAAGACTCAAGTTTTCATGGTTTAAGAGTTGTAATCCCATATTTTCCTTCTCTGTTTATCATGCAATATAAGGACTTCTAGGGCAAGTAGTTGATGTTTTCATGAAACACACGAGTTAGATGGTGTTTGGGCGAGTCAATAGATGTTTGTCAAGCACCCACGATGTTTGAAGACTGAAAAATCATCGTTTAAGAGTTGTAAGCCCATTTGTTCCTTCTCGGTTTATCATGGAATATAAGAACTTCTAGGCCAAGTAGTTGATGTTTTCATGAAACACATGAGTTAGATGGTGTTTGGGATAGTCAATAGATGCTTGTCAAGCACCCACGATGTTTGAAGACTGAAGAAATCATCGTTTAAGAGTTGTAAGCCCATTTGTTCCTTCTCGGTTTATCATGGAATATAAGAACTTCTAGGCCAAGTAGTTGATATTTTCATGAAATACATGAGTTAGATGGTGTTAGGGAGAGTCAATAGATGTTTGTCAAGCACCCACGATGTTTGAAGTCTGAAGAAATCATGGTTGAAGAGTTGCAAGCCCATTTGTTCCTTCTCGATTTATCAAGGAATATAAGAACTTCTAGGCCAAGTAGTTGATGTTTTCATGAAACACTTGAGTTAGATGGTGTTTGGGAGAGTCAATAGATGTTTGTCAAGCACCCACGGTGTTTGAAGACTAAAGAAATCATGGTTTAGGAGTTGTAAGCCCATTTGTACCTTCTCTGTTTATCATGGAATATAAGAACTTTAAGTCCAAGTAGTTGATGTTTTCATGAAACACATGAGTTAGATGGTGTTTGGGAGAGTCAATAGAAGTTTGTCAAACTTCCACGGTGTTTGAAGACTCAAGTTTTCATGGTTTAAGAGTTGTAATCCCATATTTTCCTTCTCTGTTTATCATGCAATATAAGGACTTCTAGGGCAAGTAGTTGATGTTTTCATGAAACACACGAGTTAGATGGTGTTTGGGCGAGTCAATAGATGTTTGTCAAGCACCCACGATGTTTGAAGACAGAAGAAATCATCGTTTAAGAGTTGTAAGCCCATTTGTTCCTTCTCGGTTTATCATGGAATATACGAACTTCTAGCCCAAGTAGTTGATGTTTTCATGAAACACATGAGTTAGATGGTGTTTGGGGGAGTCAATAGATGTTTGTCAAGCACCCACGATGTTTGGAGACTGAAGAAATCATCGTTTAAGAGTTGTAACCCCATTTGTTCCTTCTCGGTTTATCATGGAATATAAGAACTTCTAGGCCAAGTAGTTGATATTTTCATGAAACACATCAGTTAGATGGTGTTAGGGAGAGTCAATAGATGTTTGTCAAGCACCCACGATGTTTGAAGTCTGAAGAAATCATGGTTGAAGAGTTGCAAGCCCATTTGTTCCTTCTCGGTTTATCATGGAATATAAGAACTTCTAGGCCAAGTAGTTGATGTTTTCATGAAACACTTGAGTTAAATGGTGTTTGGGAGAGTCAATAGAAGTTTGTCAAGCTTCCACGGTGTTTGAAGACTCAAGTTTTCATGGTGTAAGAGTTGTAATCCCATATTTTCCTTCTCTGTTTATCATGCAATATAAGAACTTCTAGGCCAAGTAGTTGATGTTTTCATGAAACACACGAGTTAGATGGTGTTTGGGAGAGTCAATAGATGTTTGTCAAGCTTCCACGGTGTTTGAAGTCTGAAGAAATCATGGTTGAAGAGTTGCAAGCCCATTTGTTCCTTCTCGGTTTATCATGGTATATAAGAACTTCTAGGCTAAGTAGTTGATGTTTTCATGAAACACATGAGTTGGATGGTGTTTGGGAGAGTCAATAGATGTTTGTCAAGCGCCCACGGTGTTTGAAGACTGAAGAAATGATGGTTTAAGAGTTGTAAGCCCATTGTTCCTTCTCGGTTTATCGTGGAATATAAGAACTTCTAGGCTAAGTAGTTGATATTTTCATGAAACACATGAGTTAGATGGTGTTAGGGAGAGTCAATAGATGTTTGTCAAGCACCCACGATGTTTGAAGACTAAAGAAATCATGGTTTAGGAGTTGTAAGCCCATTTGTACCTTCTCTGTTTATCATGGAATATAAGAACTTTAAGTCCAAGTAGTTGATGTTTTCATGAAACACATGAGTTAGATGGTGTTTGGGAGAGTCAATAGAAGTTTGTCAAACTTCCACGGTGTTTGAAGACTCAAGTTTTCATGGTTTAAGAGTTGTAAGACGATTTGTTCCTTCTAGGTTTATCATGCAATATAAGAACTTCTAGGCCAAGTAGTTGATGTTTTCATGAAACACTTGAGTTAGATGGTGTTTGGGAGGGTCAATAGATGTTTGTCAAGCACCCACGATGTTTGAAGACTGAAGAAATCGTGGTTTAAGAGTTGTAACCCCATTTGTTCCTTCTCGGTTTATCATGGAATATAAGAACTTCTAGGCCAAGTAGTTGATGTTTTCATGAAACACATGAGTTAGATGGTGTTTGGGAGAGTCAGTAGATGTTTGTCAAGCACCTACGATGTTTGGAGACTGAAGAAATGATCGTTTAAGAGTTGTAAGCCCATTTGTTCCTTCTCGGTTTATCATGGAATATAAGAACTTCTAGGCCAAGTAGTTGATATTTTCATGAAACACATGAGTTAGATGGTGTTAGGGAGAGTCAATAGATGTTTGTCAAGCACCCACGATGTTTGAAGTCTGAAGAAATCATGGTTGAAGAGTTGCAAGCCCATTTGTTCCTTCTCGGTTTATCATGGAATATAAGAACTTCTAGGCCAAGTAGTTGATGTTTTCATGAAACACTTGAGTTAGATGGTGTTTGGGAGAGTCAATAGAAGTTTGTCAAGCTTCCACGGTGTTTGAAGACTCAAGTTTTCATGGTTTAAGAGTTGTAATCCCATATTTTCCTTCTCTGTTTATCATGCAATATAAGAACTTCTAGGCCAAGTAGTTGATGTTTTCATGAAACACACGAGTTAGATGGTGTTTGGGAGAGTCAATAGATGTTTGTCAAGCTTCCACGGTGTTTGAAGTCTGAAGAAATCATGGTTGAAGAGTTGCAAGCCCATTTGTTCCTTCTCGGTTTATCATGGTATATAAGAACTTCTAGGCCAAGTAGTTGATGTTTTCATGAAACACATGAGTTAGATGGTGTTTGGGAGAGTCAATAGATGTTTGTCAAGCGCCCACGGTGTTTGAAGACTGAAGAAATGATGGTTTAAGAGTTGTAAGCCCATTGTTCCTTCTCGGTTTATCGTGGAATATAAGAACTTCTAGGCTAAGTAGTTGATATTTTCATGAAACACATGAGTTAGATGGTGTTAGGGAGAGTCAATAGATGTTTGTCAAGCACCCACGATGTTTGAAGTCTGAAGAAATCATGGTTGAAGAGTTGTAAGCCCATTTGTTCCTTCTCTGTTTATCATGGAATATAAGAACTTTAAGTCCAAGTAGTTGATGTTTTCATGAAACACATGAGTTAGATGGTGTTTGGGAGAGTCAATAGAAGTTTGTCAAACTTCCACGGTGTTTGAAGACTCAAGTTTTCATGGTTTAAGAGTTGTAATCCCATATTTTCCTTCTCTGTTTATCATGCAATATAAGAACTTCTAGGCCAAGTAGTTGATGTTTTCATGAAACACACGAGTTAGATGGTGTTTGGGAGAGTCAATAGATGTTTGTCAAGCACCCACGATGTTTGAAGACAGAAGAAATCATGGTTTAAGAGTTGTAAGCCCATTTGTTCCTTCTCGGTTTATCATGGAATATAAGAACTTCTAGGCCAAGTAGTTGATGTTTTCATGAAACACATGAGTTAGATGGTGTTTGGGAGAGTCAATAGATGTTTGTCAAGCACCCACGATGTTTGAAGACTGAAGAAATCATGGTTTAAGAGTTGTAAGCCCATTTGTTCCTTCTCGGTTTATCATGGAATATAAGAACTTCTAGGCCAAGTAGTTGATATTTTCATGAAATACATGAGTTAGATGGTGTTAGGGAGAGTCAATAGATGTTTGTCAAGCACCCACGATGTTTGAAGTCTGAAGAAATCATGGTTGAAGAGTTGCAAGCCCATTTGTTCCTTCTCGATTTATCATGGAATATAAGAACTTCTAGGCCAAGTAGTTGATGTTTTCATGAAACACTTGAGTTAGATGGTGTTTGGGAGAGTCAATAGATGTTTGTCAAGCTTCCACGGTGTTTGAAGACTCAAGTTTTCATGGTTTAAGAGTTGTAAGCCCATTTGATCCTTCTCAGTTTATCATGCAATATAAGAACTTCTAGGCCAAGTAGTTGATGTTTTCATGAAACACTTGAGTTAGATGGTGTTTGGGAGAGTCAATAGATGTTTGTCAAGCACCCACGGTGTTTGAAGACATAAGAAATCTTGGTTTAAGAGTTGTAAGCCCATTTGTTCCTTCTCGGTTTATCATGGAATATAAGAACTTCTAGGCCAAGTAGTTGATGTTTTCATGAAACACATGAGTTAGATGGTGTTTGGGAGAGTCAATAGATGTTTGTCAAGCACCCACGATGTTTGGAGACTGAAGAAATCATCGTTTAAGAGTTGTAAGCCCATTTGTTCCTTCTCGGTTTATCATGGAATATAAGAACTTCTAGGCCAAGTAGTTGATATTTTCATGAAACACATGAGTTAGATGGTGTTAGGGAGAGTCAATAGATGTTTGTCAAGCACCCACGATGTTTGAAGTCTGAAGAAATCATGGTTGAAGAGTTGCAAGCCCATTTGTTCCTTCTCGGTTTATCATGGAATATAAGAACTTCTAGGCCAAGTAGTTGATGTTTTCATGAAACACTTGAGTTAGATGGTGTTTGGGAGAGTCAATAGAAGTTTGTCAAGCTTCCACGGTGTTTGAAGACTCAAGTTTTCATGGTTTAAGAGTTGTAATCCCATATTTTCCTTCTCTGTTTATCATGCAATATAAGAACTTCTAGGCCAAGTAGTTGATGTTTTCATGAAACACACGAGTTAGATGGTGTTTGGGAGAGTCAATAGATGTTTGTCAAGCTTCCACGGTGTTTGAAGTCTGAAGAAATCATGGTTGAAGAGTTGCAAGCCCATTTGTTCCTTCTCGGTTTATCACGGTATATAAGAACTTCTAGGCTAAGTAGTTGATGTTTTCATGAAACACATGAGTTGGATGGTGTTTGGGAGAGTCAATAGATGTTTGTCAAGCGCCCACGGTGTTTGAAGACTGAAGAAATGATGGTTTAAGAGTTGTAAGCCCATTGTTCCTTCTCGGTTTATCGTGCAATATAAGAACTTCTAGGCTAAGTAGTTGATATTTTCATGAAACACATGAGTTAGATGGTGTTAGGGAGAGTCAATAGATGTTTGTCAAGCACCCACGATGTTTGAAGTCTGAAGAAATCATGGTTGAAGAGTTGCAAGCCCATTTGTTCCTTCTCGGTTTATCATGGAATATAAGAACTTCTAGGCCAAGTAGTTGATGTTTTCATGAAACACATGAGTTAGATGGTGTTTGGGAGAGTCAATAGAAGTTTGTCAAGCTTCCACGGTGTTTGAAGACTCAAGTTTTCATGGTTTAAGAGTTGTAATCCCATATTTTCCTTCTCTGTTTATCATGCAATATAAGAACTTCTAGGCCAAGTAGTTGATGTTTTCATGAAACACACGAGTTAGATGGTGTTTGGGAGAGTCAATAGATGTTTGTCAAGCACCCACGATGTTTGAAGACATAAGAAATCATCGTTTAAGAGTTGTAAGCCCATTTGTTCCTTCTCGGTTTATCATGGAATATACGAACTTCTAGGCCAAGTAGTTGATGTTTTCATGAAACACATGAGTTAGATGGTGTTTGGGAGAGTCAATAGATGTTTGTCAAGCACCCACGATGTTTGGAGACTGAAGAAATCATCGTTTAAGAGTTGTAAGCCCATTTGTTCCTTCTCGGTTTATCATGGAATATAAGAACTTCTAGGCCAAGTAGTTGATGTTTTCATGAAACACATGAGTTGGATGGTGTTTGGGAGAGTCAATAGATGTTTGTCAAGCTTCCACGGTGTTTGAAGTCTGAAGAAATCATGGTTGAAGAGTTGCAAGTCCATTTGTTCCTTCTCGGTTTATCATGGTATATGAGAACTTCTAGGCCAAGTAGTTGATGTTTTCATGAAACACATGAGTTAGATGGTGTTTGGGAGAGTCAATAGATGTTTGTCAAGCACCCACGATGTTTGAAGACTAAAGAAATCATGGTTTAGGAGTTGTAAGCCCATTTGTACCTTCTCTGTTTATCATGGAATATAAGAACTTTAAGTCCAAGTAGTTGATGTTTTCATGAAACACATGAGTTAGATGGTGTTTGGGAGAGTCAATAGAAGTTTGTCAAACTTCCACGGTGTTTGAAGACTCAAGTTTTCATGGTTTAAGAGTTGTAATCCCATATTTTCCTTCTCTGTTTATCATGCAATATAAGGACTTCTAGGGCAAGTAGTTGATGTTTTCATGAAACACACGAGTTAGATGGTGTTTGGGAGAGTCAATAGATGTTTGTCAAGCTCCCACGATGTTTGAAGACTGAAGAAATCATCGTTTAAGAGTTGTAAGCCCATTTGTTCCTTCTCGGTTTATCATGGAATATACGAACTTCTAGCCCAAGTAGTTGATGTTTTCATGAAACACATGAGTTAGATGGTGTTTGGGAGAGTCAATAGATGTTTGTCAAGCACCCACGATGTTTGGAGACTGAAGAAATCATCGTTTAAGAGTTGTAAGCCCATTTGTTCCTTCTCGGTTTATCATGGAATATAAGAACTTCTAGGCTAAGTAGTTGATATTTTCATGAAACACATGAGTTAGATGGTGTTAGGGAGAGTCAATAGATGTTTGTCAAGCACCCACGATGTTTGAAGTCTGAAGAAATCATGGTTGAAGAGTTGCAAGCCCATTTGTTCCTTCTCGGTTTATCATGGAATATAAGAACTTCTAGGCCAAGTAGTTGATGTTTTCATGAAACACTTGAGTTAGATGGTGTTTGGGAGAGTCAATAGAGGTTTGTCAAGCTTCCACGGTGTTTGAAGACTCAAGTTTTCATGGTTTAAGAGTTGTAATCCCATATTTTCCTTCTCTGTTTATCATGCAATATAAGAACTTCTAGGCCAAGAAGTTGATGTTTTCATGAAACACACGAGGTAGATGGTGTTTGGGAGAGTCAATAGATGTTTGTCAAGCTTCCACGGTGTTTGAAGTCTGAAGAAATCATGGTTGAAGAGTTGCAAGCCCATTTGTTCCTTCTCGGTTTATCATGGTATATAAGAACTTCTAGGCTAAGTAGTTGATGTTTTCATGAAACACATGAGTTGGATGGTGTTTGGGAGAGTCAATAGATGTTTGTCAAGGCCCACGGTGTTTGAAGACTGAAGAAATGATGGTTTAAGAGTTGTAAGCCCATTGTTCCTTCTCGGTTTATCGTGGAATATAAAAACTTCTAGGCTAAGTAGTTGATATTTTCATGAAACACATGAGTTAGATGGTGTTTGGGAGGGTCAATAGATGTTTGTCAAGCACCCACGATGTTTGAAGACTGAAGAAATCATGGTTGAAGAGTTGTAAGCCCATTTGTTCCTTCTCGGTTTATCATGGAATATAAGAACTTCTAGGCCAAGTAGTTGATGTTTTCATGAAACACATGAGTTAGATGGTGTTTGGGAGAGTCAATAGAAGTTTGTCAAACTTCCACGGTGTTTGAAGACTCAAGTTTTCATGGTTTAAGAGTTGTAAGACGATTTGTTCCTTCTAGGTTTATCATGCAATATAAGAACTTCTAGGCCAAGTAGTTGATGTTTTCATGAAACACTTGAGTTAGATGGTGTTTGGGAGGGTCAATAGATGTTTGTCAAGCACCCACGATGTTTGAAGACTGAAGAAATCGTGGTTTAAGAGTTGTAACCCCATTTGTTCCTTCTCGGTTTATCATGGAATATAAGAACTTCTAGGCCAAGTAGTTGATGTTTTCATGAAACACATGAGTTAGATGGTGTTTGGGAGAGTCAATAGAAGTTTGTCAAGCTTCCACGGTGTTTGAAGACTCAAGTTTTCATGGTTTAAGAGTTGTAAGACGATTTGTTCCTTCTAGGTTTATCATGCAATATAATAACTTCTAGGCCAAGTAGTTGATGTTTTCATGAAACACATGAGTTAGATGGTGTTTGGGAGAGTCAATAGAAGTTTGTCAAGCACCCACGATGTTTGGAGACTGAAGAAATCATCGTTTAAGAGTTGTAACCCCATTTGTTCCTTCTCGGTTTATCATGGAATATAAGAACTTCTAGGCCAAGTAGTTGATATTTTCATGAAACACATCAGTTAGATGGTGTTAGGGAGAGTCAATAGATGTTTGTCAAGCACCCACGATGTTTGAAGTCTGAAGAAATCATGGTTGAAGAGTTGCAAGCCCATTTGTTCCTTCTCGGTTTATCATGGAATATAAGAACTTCTAGGCCAAGTAGTTGATATTTTCATGAAACACATGAGTTAGATGGTGTTAGGGAGAGTCAATAGATGTTTGTCAAGCACCCACGATGTTTGAAGACTAAAGAAATCATGGTTTAGGAGTTGTAAGCCCATTTGTACCTTCTCTGTTTACCATGGAATATAAGAACTTTAAGTCCAAGTAATTGACGTTTTCATGAAACACATGAGTTAGATGGTGTTTGGGAGAGTCAATAGAAGTTTGTCAAACTTCCACGGTGTTTGAAGACTCAAGTTTTCATGGTTTAAGAGTTGTAAGACGATTTGTTCCTTCTAGGTTTATCATGCAATATAAGAACTTCTAGGCCAAGTAGTTGATGTTTTCATGAAACACTTGAGTTAGATGGTGTTTGGGAGAGTCAATAGATGTTTGTCAAGCACCCACGATGTTTGAAGACTGAAGAAATCATGGTTTAAGAGTTGTAAGCCCATTTGTTCCTTCTCGGTTTATCATGGAATATAAGAACTTCTAGGCCAAGTAGTTGATGTTTTCATGAAACACATGAGTTAGATGGTGTTTGGGAGAGTCAATAGAAGTTTGTCAAGCTTCCACGGTGTTTGAAGACTCAAGTTTTCATGGTTTAAGAGTTGTAAGCCCATTTGTTCCTTCTCGGTTTATCATGGAATATAAGAACTTCTAGGCCAAGTAGTTGATGTTTTCATGAAACACATGAGTTAGATGGTGTTTGGGAGAGTCAATAGATGTTTGTCAAGCACCCACGATGTTTGAAGACTGAAGAAATCATCGTTTAAGAGTTGTAAGCCCATTTGTTCCTTCTCGGTTTATCATGGAATATAAGAACTTCTAGGCCAAGTAGTTGATGTTTTCATGAAACACATGAGTTAGATGGTGTTTGGGAGAGTCAATAGATGTTTGTCAAGCACCCACGATGTTTGAAGACTGAAGAAATCATGGTTTAAGAGTTGTAAGCCCATTTGTTCCTTCTCGGTTTATCATGGAATATAAGAACTTCTAGGCCAAGTAGTTGATGTTTTCATGAAACACATGAGTTAGATGGTGTTAGGGAGAGTCAATAGATGTTTGTCAAGCACCCACGATGTTTGAAGACTGAAGAAATCATGGTTTAAGAGTTGTAAGCCCATTTGTTCCTTCTCGGTTTATCATGGAATATAAGAACTTCTAGGCCAAGTAGTTGATGTTTTCATGAAACACTTGAGTTAGATGGTGTTTGGGAGAGTCAATAGAGGTTTGTCAAGCTTCCACGGTGTTTGAAGACTCAAGTTTTCATGGTTTAAGAGTTGTAAGCCCATTTGATCCTTCTCAGTTTATCATGCAATATAAGAACTTCTAGGCTAAGTAGTTGATGTTCTCATGAAACACTTGAGTTAGATGGTGTTTGGGAGAGTCAATAGATGTTTGTCAAGCTTCCACGGTGTTTGAAGTCTGAAGAAATCATGGTTGAAGAGTTGCAAGCCCATTTGTTCCTTCTCGGTTTATCATGGTATATAAGAACTTCTAGGCTAAGTAGTTGATGTTTTCATGAAACACATGAGTTGGATGGTGTTTGGGAGAGTCAATAGATGTTTGTCAAGGCCCACGGTGTTTGAAGACTGAAGAAATGATGGTTTAAGAGTTGTAAGCCCATTGTTCCTTCTCGGTTTATCGTGGAATATAAAAACTTCTAGGCTAAGTAGTTGATATTTTCATGAAACACATGAGTTAGATGGTGTTTGGGAGGGTCAATAGATGTTTGTCAAGCACCCACGATGTTTGAAGACTGAAGAAATCGTGGTTTAAGAGTTGTAACCCCATTTGTTCCTTCTCGGTTTATCATGGAATATAAGAACTTCTAGGCCAAGTAGTTGATGTTTTCATGAAACACATGAGTTAGATGGTGTTTGGGAGAGTCAATAGAAGTTTGTCAAACTTCCACGGTGTTTGAAGACTCAAGTTTTCATGGTTTAAGAGTTGTAAGACGATTTGTTCCTTCTAGGTTTATCATGCAATATAAGAACTTCTAGGCCAAGTAGTTGATGTTTTCATGAAACACTTGAGTTAGATGGTGTTTGGGAGGGTCAATAGATGTTTGTCAAGCACCCACGATGTTTGAAGACTGAAAAAATCGTGGTTTAAGAGTTGTAACCCCATTTGTTCCTTCTCGGTTTATCATGGAATATAAGAACTTCTAGGCCAAGTAGTTGATGTTTTCATGAAACACATGAGTTAGATGGTGTTTGGGAGAGTCAATAGAAGTTTGTCAAACTGTGTTTGAAGACTCAAGTTTTCATGGTTTAAGAGTTGTAAGCCCATTGGTTCCTTCTCGGTTTATCTTGCAATATAAGAACTTCTAGGCCAAGTAGTTGATGTTTTCATGAAACACATGAGTTAGATGGTGTTTGGGAGAGTCAATAGATGTTTGTCAAGCACCCACGATGTTTGAAGACTGAAGAAATCATGGTTTAAGAGTTGTAAGCCCATTTGTTCCTTCTCGGTTTATCATGGAATATTAGAACTTCTAGGCCAAGTAGTTGATGTTTTCATGAAACACATGAGTTAGATGGTGTTTGGGAGAGTCACTAGATGTTTGTCAAGCACCCACGATGTTTGAAGTCTGAAGAAATCATGGTTGAAGAGTTGCAAGCCCATTTGTTCCTTCTCGGTTTATCATGGAATATAAGAACTTCTAGGCCAAGTAGTTGATATTTTCATGAAACACATGAGTTAGATGGTGTTAGGGAGAGTCAATAGATGTTTGTCAAGCACCCACGATGTTTGAAGACTAAAGAAATCATGGTTTAGGAGTTGTAAGCCCATTTGTTCCTTCTCTGTTTACCATGGAATATAAGAACTTTAAGTCCAAGTAATTGACGTTTTCATGAAACACATGAGTTAGATGGTGTTAGGGAGAGTCAATAGAAGTTTGTCAAACTTCCACGGTGTTTGAAGACTCAAGTTTTCATGGTTTAAGAGTTGTAAGCCCATTTGTTCCTTCTCGGTTTATCTTGCAATATAAGAACTTCTAGGCCAAGTAGTTGATGTTTTCATGAAACACTTGAGTTAGATGGTGTTTGGGAAAGTCAATAGATGTTTGTCAAGCACCCACGATGTTTGAAGACTGAAGAAATCATGGTTTAAGAGTTGTAAGCCCATTTGTTCCTTCTCGGTTTATCATGGAATATAAGAACTTCTAGGCCAAGTAGTTGATGTTTTCATGAAACACATGAGTTAGATGGTGTTTGGGAGAGTCAATAGAAGTTTGTCAAGCTTCCACGGTGTTTGAAGGCTCAAGTTTTCATGGTTTAAGTGTTGTAAGCCCATTTGTTCCTTCTCTGTTTATCATGGAATATAAGAACTTCTAGGCCAAGTAGTTGATGTTTTCATGAAACACATGAGTTAGATGGTGTTTGGGAGAGTCAATAGATGTTTGTCAAGCACCCACGATGTTTGAAGACTAAAGAAATCATGGTTTAAGAGTTGTAAGCCCATTTGTTCCTTCTCGGTTTATCATGGAATATAAGAACTTCTAGGCCAAGTAGTTGATGTTTTCGAGAAACACATGAGTTAGATGGTGTTTGGGAGAGTCAATAGATGTTTGTCAAGCACCCACGATGTTTGAAGACTGAAGAAATCATGGTTTAAGAGTTGTAAGCCCATTTGTTCCTTCTCGGTTTATCATGGAATATAAGAACTTCTAGGCCAAGTAGTTGATATTTTCATGAAACACATGAGTTAGATGGTGTTTGGGAGAGTCAATAGATGTTTGTCAAGCACCCATGATGTTTGAAGACTGAAGAAATCATGGTTGAAGAGTTGCAAGGCCATTTGTTCCTTCTCGGTTTATCTTGGAATATAAGAACTTCTAGGCCAAGTAGTTGATGTTTTCATGAAACACTTGAGTTAGATGGTGTTTGGGAGAGTCAATAGAGGTTTGTCAAGCTTCCACGGTGTTTGAAGACTCAAGTTTTCATGGTTTAAGAGTTGTAATCCCATATTTTCCTTCTCTGTTTATCATGCAATATAAGAACTTCTAGGCCAAGTAGTTGATGTTTTCATGAAACACAAGAGTTAGATGGTGTTTGGGAGAGTCAATAGATGTTTGTCAAGCTTCCACGGTGTTTGAAGTCTGAAGAAATCATGGTTGAAGAGTTGCAAGCCCATTTGTTCCTTCTCGGTTTATCATGGTATATAAGAACTTCTAGGCTAAGTAGTTGATGTTTTCATGAAACACATGAGTTGGATGGTGTTTGGGAGAGTCAATAGATGTTTGTCAAGGCCCACGGTGTTTGAAGACTGAAGAAATGATGGTTTAAGAGTTGTAAGCCCATTGTTCCTTCTCGGTTTATCGTGGAATATAAAAACTTCTAGGCTAAGTAGTTGATATTTTCATGAAACACATGAGTTAGATGGTGTTAGGGAGAGTCAATAGATGTTTGCCAAGCACCCACGATGTTTGAAGACTAAAGAAATCATGGTTTTGGAGTTGTAAGCCCATTTGTATCTTCTCTGTTTATCATGGAATATAAGAACTTTAAGTCCAAGTAGTTGATGTTTTCATGAAACACATGAGTTAGATGGTGTTTGGGAGAGTCAATAGAAGTTTGTCAAACTTCCACGGTGTTTGAAGACTCAAGTTTTCATGGTTTAAGAGTTGTAAGACGATTTGTTCCTTCTAGGTTTATCATGCAATATAAGAACTTCTAGGCCAAGTAGTTGATGTTTTCATGAAACACTTGAGTTAGATGGTGTTTGGGAGGGTCAATAGATGTTTGTCAAGCACCCACGATGTTTGAAGACTGAAGAAATCGTGGTTTAAGAGTTGTAACCCCATTTGTTCCTTCTCGGTTTATCATGGAATATAAGAACTTCTAGGCCAAGTAGTTGATGTTTTCATGAAACACATGAGTTAGATGGTGTTTGGGAGAGTCAATAGAAGTTTGTCAAGCTTCCACGGTGTTTGAAGACTCAAGTTTTCATGGTTTAAGAGTTATAAGCCCATTTGTTCCTTCTCGGTTTATCTTGCAATATAAGAACTTCTAGGCCAAGTAGTTGATGTTTTCATGAAACACTTGAGTTAGATGGTGTTTGGGAGAGTCAATAGATGTTTGTCAAGCACCCACGATGTTTGAAGACTGAAGAAATCTTGGTTTAAGAGTTGTAAGCCCATTTGTTCCTTCTCGGTTTATCATGGAATATAAGAACTTCTAGGCCAAGTAGTTGATGTTTTCATGAAACACATGAGTTAGATGGTGTTTGGGAGAGTCAATAGAAGTTTGTCAAGCTTCCACGGTGTTTGAAGACTCAAGTTTTCATGGTTTAAGAGTTATAAGCCCATTTGTTCCTTCTCGGTTTATCATGGAATATAAGAACTTCTAGGCCAAGTAGTTGATGTTTTCATGAAACACATGAGTTAGATGGTGTTTGGGAGAGTCAATAGAAGTTTGTCAAACTTCCCCGGTGTTTGAAGACTCAAGTTTTCATGGTTTAAGAGTTATAAGCCCATTTGTTCCTTCTCGGTTTATCATGCAATATAAGAACTTCTAGGCCAAGTAGTTGATGTTTTCATGAAACACTTGAGTTAGATGGTGTTTGGGAGGGTCAATAGATGTTTGTCAAGCACCCACGATGTTTGAAGACTGAAGAAATCGTGGTTTAAGAGTTGTAACCCCATTTGTTCCTTCTCGGTTTATCATGGAATATAAGAACTTCTAGGCCAAGTAGTTGATGTTTTCATGAAACACATGAGTTAGATGGTGTTTGGGAGAGTCAATAGAAGTTTGTCAAGCTTCGACGGTGTTTGAAGACTCAAGTTTTCATGGTTTAAGAGTTATAAGCCCATTTGTTCCTTCTCGGTTTATCATGGAATATAAGAACTTCTAGGCCAAGTAGTTGATGTTTTCATGAAACACATGAGTTAGATGGTGTTTGGGAGAGTCAATAGAAGTTTGTCAAACTTCCCCGGTGTTTGAAGACTCAAGTTTTCATGGTTTAAGAGTTGTAAGACGATTTGTTCCTTCTAGGTTTATCATGCAATATAATAACTTCTAGGCCAAGTAGTTGATGTTTTCATGAAACACTTGAGTTAGATGGTGTTTGGGAGGGTCAATAGATGTTTGTCAAGCACCCACGATGTTTGAAGACTGAAGAAATCGTGGTTTAAGAGTTGTAACCCCATTTGTTCCTTCTCGGTTTATCATTGAATATAAGAACTTCTAGGCCAAGTAGTTGATGTTCTCATGAATCACATGAGTTAGATGGTGTTTGGGAGAGTCAATAGAAGTTTGTCAAGCTTCGACGGTGTTTGAAGACTCAAGTTTTCATGGTTTAAGAGTTATAAGCCCATTTGTTCCTTCTCGGTTTATCATGGAATATAAGAACTTCTAGGCCAAGTAGTTGATGTTTTCATGAAACACATGAGTTAGATGGTATTTGGGGGAGTCAATAGATGTTTGTCAAGCACCCACGGTGTTTGAAGACTCAAGTTTTCATGGTTTAAGAGTTGTAAGCCCATTTGTTCCTTCTCGGTTTATCATGGAATATAAGAACTTGTAGGCCAAGTAGTTCATGTTTTCATGAAACACATGAGTTAGATGGTGCTTGGGAGAGTCAATAGAATTTTGTCAAGCTTCCACGGTGTTTGAAGACTCAAGTTTTCATGGTTTAAGAGTTATAAGCCCATTTGTTCCTTCTCGGTTTATCATGGAATATAAGAACTTCTAGGCCAAGTAGTTGATGTTTTCATGAAACACATGAGTTAGATGGTATTTGGGAGAGTCAATAGATGTTTGTCAAGCACCCACGGTGTTTGAAGACTCAAGTTTTCATGGTTTAAGAGTAGTAAGCCCATTTGTTCCTTCTCGGTTTATCTTGCAATATAAGAACTTCTAGGCCAAGTAGTTGATGTTTTCATGAAACACTTGACTTAGATGGTATTTGGGGGAGTCAATAGATGTTTGTCAAGCACCCACGGTGTTTGAAGACTCAAGTTTTCATGGTTTAAGAGTTGTAAGCCCATTTGTTCCTTCTCGGTTTATCTTGCAATATAAGAACTTCTAGGCCAAGTAGTTGATGTTTTCATGAAACACTTGTGTTAGATGGTGTTTGGGAGAGTCAATAGAAGTTTGTCAAGCTCCCACGGTGTTTGAAGACATAAGAAATCTTGGTTTAAGAGTTGTAAGCACATTTGTTCCTTCTCGGTTTATCATGGAATATAAGAACTTCTAGGCCAAGTAGTTGATGTTTTCATGAAACACATGAGTTAGATGGTATTTGGGGGAGTCAATAGATGTTTGTCAAGCACCCACGGTGTTTGAAGACTCAAGTTTTCATGGTTTAAGAGTTGTAAGCCCATTTGTTCCTTCTCGGTTTATCATGGAATATAAGAACTTGTAGGCCAAGTAGTTCATGTTTTCATGAAACACATGAGTTAGATGGTGCTTGGGAGAGTCAATAGAATTTTGTCAAGCTTCCACGGTGTTTGAAGACTCAAGTTTTCATGGTTTAAGAGTTATAAGCCCATTTGTTCCTTCTCGGTTTATCATGGAATATAAGAACTTCTAGGCCAAGTAGTTGATGTTTTCATGAAACACATGAGTTAGATGGTATTTGGGAGAGTCAATAGATGTTTGTCAAGCACCCACGGTGTTTGAAGACTCAAGTTTTCATGGTTTAAGAGTAGTAAGCCCATTTGTTCCTTCTCGGTTTATCTTGCAATATAAGAACTTCTAGGCCAAGTAGTTGATGTTTTGATGAAACACTTGACTTAGATGGTATTTGGGGGAGTCAATAGATGTTTGTCAAGCACCCACGGTGTTTGAAGACTCAAGTTTTCATGGTTTAAGAGTTGTAAGCCCATTTGTTCCTTCTCGGTTTATCTTGCAATATAAGAACTTCTAGGCCAAGTAGTTGATGTTTTCATGAAACACTTGTGTTAGATGGTGTTTGGGAGAGTCAATAGATGTTTGTCAAGCACCCACGGTGTTTGAAGACATAAGAAATCTTGGTTTAAGAGTTGTAAGCCCATTTGTTCCTTCTCGGTTTATCATGGAATATAAGAACTTCTAGGCCAAGTAGTTGATGTTTTCATGAAATACATGAGTTAGATGTTGTTTGGGAGAGTCAATAGAAGTTTGTCAAGCTTCCACGGTGTTTGAAGACTCAAGTTTTCATGGTTTAAGAGTTGTAATCCCATATTTTCCTTCTCTGTTTATCATGCAATATAAGAACTTCTAGGCCAAGTAGTTGATGTTTTCATGAAACACACGAGTTAGATGGTGTTTGGGAGAGTCAATAGATGTTTGTCAAGCTTCCACGGAGTTTGAAGTCTGAAGAAATCATGGTTGAAGAGTTGCAAGCCCATTTGTTCCTTCTCGGTTTATCATGGTATATAAGAACTTCTAGGCTAAGTAGTTGATGTTTTCATGAAACACATGAGTTGGATGGTGTTTGGGAGAGTCAATAGATGTTTGTCAAGCGTCCACGGTGTTTGAAGACTCAAGAAATGATGGTTTAAGAGTTGTAAGCCCATTGTTCCTCCTCGGTTTATCGTGGAATATAAGAACTTCTAGGCTAAGTAGTTGATATTTTCATGAAACACATGAGTTAGATGGTGTTAGGGAGAGTCAATAGATGTTTGTCAAGCACCCACGATGTTTGAAGACTAAAGAAATCATGGTTTAGGAGTTGTAAGCCCATTTGTACCTTCTCTGTTTATCATGGAATATAAGAACTTTAAGTCCAAGTAGTTGATGTTTTCATGAAACACATGAGTTAGATGGTGTTTGGGAGAGTCAATAGAAGTTTGTCAAACTTCCACGGTGTTTGAAGACTCAAGTTTTCATGGTTTAAGAGTTGTAAGACGATTTGTTCCTTCTAGGTTTATCATGCAATATAAGAACTTCTAGGCCAAGTAGTTGATGTTTTCATGAAACACTTGAGTTAGATGGTGTTTGGGAGGGTCAATAGATGTTTGTCAAGCACCCACGATGTTTGAAGACTGAAGAAATCGTGGTTTAAGAGTTGTAACCCCATTTGTTCCTTCTCGGTTTATCATGGAATGTAAGAACTTCTAGGCCAAGTAGTTGATGTTTTCATGAAACACATGAGTTAGATGGTGTTTGGGAGAGTCAATAGAAGTTTGTCAAACTTCCACGGTGTTTGAAGACTCAAGTTTTCATGGTTTAAGAGTTGTAAGACGATTTGTTCCTTCTAGGTTTATCATGCAATATAAGAACTTCTAGGCCAAGTAGTTGATGTTTTCATGAAACACATGAGTTAGATGGTGTTTGGGAGAGTCAATAGAAGTTTGTCAAGCTTCGACGGTGTTTGAAGACTCAAGTTTTCATGGTTTAAGAGTTATAAGCCCATTTGTTCCTTCTCGGTTTATCATGGAATATAAGAACTTCTAGGCCAAGTAGTTGATGTTTTCATGAAACACATGAGTTAGATGGTATTTGGGGGAGTCAATAGATGTTTGTCAAGCACCCACGGTGTTTGAAGACTCAAGTTTTCATGGTTTAAGAGTTGTAAGCCCATTTGTTCCTTCTCGGTTTATCTTGCAATATAAGAACTTCTAGGCCAAGTAGTTGATGTTTTGATGAAACACTTGACTTAGATGGTATTTGGGGGAGTCAATAGATGTTTGTCAAGCACCCACGGTGTTTGAAGACTCAAGTTTTCATGGTTTAAGAGTTGTAAGACCATTTGTTCCTTCTAGGTTTATCATGCAATATAAGAACTTCTAGGCCAAGTAGTTGATGTTTTCATGAAACACATGAGTTAGATGGTGTTTGGGAGAGTCAATAGATGTTTGTCAAGCACCCACGGTGTTTGAAGACTCAAGTTTTCATGGTTTAAGAGTTATAAGCCCATTTGTTCCTTCTCGGTTTATCATGGAATATAAGAACTTCTAGGCCAAGTAGTTGATGTTTTCATGAAACACATGAGTTAGATGGTATTTGGGAGAGTCAATAGATGTTTGTCAAGCACCCACGGTGTTTGAAGACTCAAGTTTTCATGGTTTAAGAGTTGTAAGCCCATTTGTTCCTTCTCGGTTTATCATGGAATATAAGAACTTCTAGGCCAAGTAGTTGATGTTTTCATGAAACACATGAGTTAGATGGTATTTGGGAGAGTCAATAGATGTTTGTCAAGCACCCACGGTGTTTGAAGACTCAAGTTTTCATGGTTTAAGAGTAGTAAGCCCATTTGTTCCTTCTCGGTTTATCTTGCAATATAAGAACTTCTAGGCCAAGTAGTTGATGTTTTCATGAAACACTTGACTTAGATGGTATTTGGGGGAGTCAATAGATGTTTGTCAAGCACCCACGGTGTTTGAAGACTCAAGTTTTCATGGTTTAAGAGTTGTAAGCCCATTTGTTCCTTCTCGGTTTATCTTGCAATATAAGAACTTCTAGGCCAAGTAGTTGATGTTTTCATGAAACACTTGTGTTAGATGGTGTTTGGGAGAGTCAATAGAAGTTTGTCAAGCTCCCACGGTGTTTGAAGACATAAGAAATCTTGGTTTAAGAGTTGTAAGCACATTTGTTCCTTCTCGGTTTATCATGGAATATAAGAACTTCTAGGCCAAGTAGTTGATGTTTTCATGAAACACATGAGTTAGATGGTATTTGGGGGAGTCAATAGATGTTTGTCAAGCACCCACGGTGTTTGAAGACTCAAGTTTTCATGGTTTAAGAGTTGTAAGCCCATTTGTTCCTTCTCGGTTTATCATGGAATATAAGAACTTGTAGGCCAAGTAGTTCATGTTTTCATGAAACACATGAGTTAGATGGTGCTTGGGAGAGTCAATAGAATTTTGTCAAGCTTCCACGGTGTTTGAAGACTCAAGTTTTCATGGTTTAAGAGTTATAAGCCCATTTGTTCCTTCTCGGTTTATCATGGAATATAAGAACTTCTAGGCCAAGTAGTTGATGTTTTCATGAAACACATGAGTTAGATGGTATTTGGGGGAGTCAATAGATGTTTGTCAAGCACCCACGGTGTTTGAAGACTCAAGTTTTCATGGTTTAAGAGTAGTAAGCCCATTTGTTCCTTCTCGGTTTATCTTGCAATATAAGAACTTCTAGGCCAAGTAGTTGATGTTTTGATGAAACACTTGACTTAGATGGTATTTGGGGGAGTCAATAGATGTTTGTCAAGCACCCACGGTGTTTGAAGACTCAAGTTTTCATGGTTTAAGAGTTGTAAGCCCATTTGTTCCTTCTCGGTTTATCTTGCAATATAAGAACTTCTAGGCCAAGTAGTTGATGTTTTCATGAAACACTTGTGTTAGATGGTGTTTGGGAGAGTCAATAGATGTTTGTCAAGCACCCACGGTGTTTGAAGACATAAGAAATCTTGGTTTAAGAGTTGTAAGCCCATTTGTTCCTTCTCGGTTTATCATGGAATATAAGAACTTCTAGGCCAAGTAGTTGATGTTTTCATGAAATACATGAGTTAGATGTTGTTTGGGAGAGTCAATAGAAGTTTGTCAAGCTTCCACGGTGTTTGAAGACTCAAGTTTTCATGGTTTAAGAGTTGTAATCCCATATTTTCCTTCTCTGTTTATCATGCAATATAAGAACTTCTAGGCCAAGTAGTTGATGTTTTCATGAAACACACGAGTTAGATGGTGTTTGGGAGAGTCAATAGATGTTTGTCAAGCTTCCACGGAGTTTGAAGTCCAAGAAATCATGGTTGAAGAGTTGCAAGCCCATTTGTTCCTTCTCGGTTTATCATGGTATATAAGAACTTCTAGGCTAAGTAGTTGATGTTTTCATGAAACACATGAGTTGGATGGTGTTTGGGAGAGTCAATAGATGTTTGTCAAGCGTCCACGGTGTTTGAAGACTGTAGAAATGATGGTTTAAGAGTTGTAAGCCCATTGTTCCTCCTCGGTTTATCGTGGAATATAAGAACTTCTAGGCTAAGTAGTTGATATTTTCATGAAACACATGAGTTAGATGGTGTTAGGGAGAGTCAATAGATGTTTGTCAAGCACCCACGATGTTTGAAGACTAAAGAAATCATGGTTTAGGAGTTGTAAGCCCATTTGTACCTTCTCTGTTTATCATGGAATATAAGAACTTTAAGTCCAAGTAGTTGATGTTTTCATGAAACACATGAGTTAGATGGTGTTTGGGAGAGTCAATAGAAGTTTGTCAAACTTCCACGGTGTTTGAAGACTCAAGTTTTCATGGTTTAAGAGTTGTAAGACGATTTGTTCCTTCTAGGTTTATCATGCAATATAAGAACTTCTAGGCCAAGTAGTTGATGTTTTCATGAAACACTTGAGTTAGATGGTGTTTGGGAGGGTCAATAGATGTTTGTCAAGCACCCACGATGTTTGAAGACTGAAGAAATCGTGGTTTAAGAGTTGTAACCCCATTTGTTCCTTCTCGGTTTATCATGGAATGTAAGAACTTCTAGGCCAAGTAGTTGATGTTTTCATGAAACACATGAGTTAGATGGTGTTTGGGAGAGTCAATAGAAGTTTGTCAAACTTCCACGGTGTTTGAAGACTCAAGTTTTCATGGTTTAAGAGTTGTAAGACGATTTGTTCCTTCTAGGTTTATCATGCAATATAAGAACTTCTAGGCCAAGTAGTTGATGTTTTCATGAAACACATGAGTTAGATGGTGCTTGGGAGAGTCAATAGAATTTTGTCAAGCTTCCACGGTGTTTGAAGACTCAAGTTTTCATGGTTTAAGAGTTATAAGCCCATTTGTTCCTTCTCGGTTTATCATAGAATATAAGAACTTCTAGGCCAAGTAGTTGATGTTTTCATGAAACACATGAGTTAGATGGTATTTGGGGGAGTCAATAGATGTTTGTCAAGCACCCACGGGGTTTGAAGACTCAAGTTTTCATGGTTTAAGAGTTGTAAGCCCATTTGTTCCTTCTCGGTTTATCTTGCAATATAAGAACTTCTAGGCCAAGTAGTTGATGTTTTCATGAAACACTTGATTTAGATGGTATTTGGGGGAGTCAATAGATGTTTGTCAAGCACCCACGGTGTTTGAAGACTCAAGTTTTCATGGTTTAAGAGTTGTAAGCCCATTTGTTCCTTCTCGGTTTATCTTGCAATATAAGAACTTCTAGGCCAAGTAGTTGATGTTTTCATGAAACACTTGTGTTAGATGGTGTTTGGGAGAGTCAATAGATGTTTGTCAAGCACCCACGGTGTTTGAAGACATAAGAAATCTTGGTTTAAGAGTTGTAAGCCCATTTGTTCCTTCTCGGTTTATCATGGAATATAAGAACTTCTAGGCCAAGTAGTTGATGTTTTCATGAAATACATGAGTTAGATGTTGTTTGGGAGAGTCAATAGAAGTTTGTCAAGCTTCCACGGTGTTTGAAGACTCAAGTTTTCATGGTTTAAGAGTTGTAATCCCATATTTTCCTTCTCTGTTTATCATGCAATATAAGAACTTCTAGGCCAAGTAGTTGATGTTTTCATGAAACACACGAGTTAGATGGTGTTTGGGAGAGTCAATAGATGTTTGTCAAGCTTCCACGGAGTTTGAAGTCTGAAGAAATCATGGTTGAAGAGTTGCAAGCCCATTTGTTCCTTCTCGGTTTATCATGGTATATAAGAACTTCTAGGCTAAGTAGTTGATGTTTTCATGAAACACATGAGTTGGATGGTGTTTGGGAGAGTCAATAGATGTTTGTCAAGCGTCCACGGTGTTTGAAGACTGAAGAAATGATGGTTTAAGAGTTGTAAGCCCATTGTTCCTCCTCGGTTTATCGTGGAATATAAGAACTTCTAGGCTAAGTAGTTGATATTTTCATGAAACACATGAGTTAGATGGTGTTAGGGAGAGTCAATAGATGTTTGTCAAGCACCCACGATGTTTGAAGACTAAAGAAATCATGGTTTAGGAGTTGTAAGCCCATTTGTACCTTCTCTGTTTATCATGGAATATAAGAACTTTAAGTCCAAGTAGTTGATGTTTTCATGAAACACATGAGTTAGATGGTGTTTGGGAGAGTCAATAGAAGTTTGTCAAACTTCCACGGTGTTTGAAGACTCAAGTTTTCATGGTTTAAGAGTTGTAAGACGATTTGTTCCTTCTAGGTTTATCATGCAATATAAGAACTTCTAGGCCAAGTAGTTGATGTTTTCATGAAACACATGAGTTAGATGGTGTTTGGGAGAGTCAATAGATGTTTGTCAAGCACCCACGATGTTTGAAGACTGAAGAAATCATGGTTTAAGAGTTGTAAGCCCATTTGTTCCTTCTCGGTTTATCATGGAATATAAGAACTTCTAGGCCAAGTAGTTGATGTTTTCATGAAACACATGAGTTAGATGGTGTTTGGGAGAGTCAATAGAATTTTGTCAAGCTTCCACGGTGTTTGAAGACTCAAGTTTTCATGGTTTAAGAGTTGTAAGCCCATTTGTTCCTTCTCGGTTTATCATGGAATATAAGAACTTCTAGGCCAAGTAGTTGATGTTTTCATGAAACACATGAGTTAGATGGTATTTGGGGGAGTCAATAGATGTTTGTCAAGCACCCACGGTGTTTGAAGACTCAAGTTTTCATGGTTTAAGAGTTGTAAGCCCATTTGTTCCTTCTCGGTTTATCTTGCAATATAAGAACTTCTAGGCCAAGTAGTTGATGTTTTCATGAAACACATGAGTTAGATGGTATTTGGGGGAGTCAATAGATGTTTGTCAAGCACCCACGGTGTTTGAAGACTCAAGTTTTCATGGTTTAAGAGTTGTAAGCCCATTTGTTCCTTCTCGGTTTATCATGGAATATAAGAACTTGTAGGCCAAGTAGTTCATGTTTTCATGAAACACATGAGTTAGATGGTGCTTGGGAGAGTCAATAGAATTTTGTCAAGCTTCCACGGTGTTTGAAGACTCAAGTTTTCATGGTTTAAGAGTTATAAGCCCATTTGTTCCTTCTCGGTTTATCATGGAATATAAGAACTTCTAGGCCAAGTAGTTGATGTTTTCATGAAACACATGAGTTAGATGGTATTTGGGGGAGTCAATAGATGTTTGTCAAGCACCCACGGTGTTTGAAGACTCAAGTTTTCATGGTTTAAGAGTTGTAAGCCCATTTGTTCCTTCTCGGTTTATCTTGCAATATAAGAACTTCTAGGCCAAGTAGTTGATGTTTTCATGAAACACTTGATTTAGATGGTATTTGAGGGAGTCAATAGATGTTTGTCAAGCACCCACGGTGTTTGAAGACTCAAGTTTTCATGGTTTAAGAGTTGTAAGCCCATTTGTTCCTTCTCGGTTTATCTTGCAATATAAGAACTTCTAGGCCAAGTAGTTGATGTTTTCATGAAACACTTGTGTTAGATGGTGTTTGGGAGAGTCAATAGATGTTTGTCAAGCACCCACGGTGTTTGAAGACATAAGAAATCTTGGTTTAAGAGTTGTAAGCCCATTTGTTCCTTCTCGGTTTATCATGGAATATAAGAACTTCTAGGCCAAGTAGTTGATGTTTTCATGAAATACATGAGTTAGATGTTGTTTGGGAGAGTCAATAGAAGTTTGTCAAGCTTCCACGGTGTTTGAAGACTCAAGTTTTCATGGTTTAAGAGTTGTAATCCCATATTTTCCTTCTCTGTTTATCATGCAATATAAGAACTTCTAGGCCAAGTAGTTGATGTTTTCATGAAACACACGAGTTAGATGGTGTTTGGGAGAGTCAATAGATGTTTGTCAAGCTTCCACGGAGTTTGAAGTCTGAAGAAATCATGGTTGAAGAGTTGCAAGCCCATTTGTTCCTTCTCGGTTTATCATGGTATATAAGAACTTCTAGGCTAAGTAGTTGATGTTTTCATGAAACACATGAGTTGGATGGTGTTTGGGAGAGTCAATAGATGTTTGTCAAGCGTCCACGGTGTTTGAAGACTGAAGAAATGATGGTTTAAGAGTTGTAAGCCCATTGTTCCTCCTCGGTTTATCGTGGAATATAAGAACTTCTAGGCTAAGTAGTTGATATTTTCATGAAACACATGAGTTAGATGGTGTTAGGGAGAGTCAATAGATGTTTGTCAAGCACCCACGATGTTTGAAGACTAAAGAAATCATGGTTTAGGAGTTGTAAGCCCATTTGTACCTTCTCTGTTTATCATGGAATATAAGAACTTTAAGTCCAAGTAGTTGATGTTTTCATGAAACACATGAGTTAGATGGTGTTTGGGAGAGTCAATAGAAGTTTGTCAAACTTCCACGGTGTTTGAAGACTCAAGTTTTCATGGTTTAAGAGTTGTAAGACGATTTGTTCCTTCTAGGTTTATCATGCAATATAAGAACTTCTAGGCCAAGTAGTTGATGTTTTCATGAAACACTTGAGTTAGATGGTGTTTGGGAGGGTCAATAGATGTTTGTCAAGCACCCACGATGTTTGAAGACTGAAGAAATCGTGGTTTAAGAGTTGTAACCCCATTTGTTCCTTCTCGGTTTATCATGGAATGTAAGAACTTCTAGGCCAAGTAGTTGATGTTTTCATGAAACACATGAGTTCGATGGTGTTTGGGAGAGTCAATAGAAGTTTGTCAAACTTCCACGGTGTTTGAAGACTCAAGTTTTCATGGTTTAAGAGTTGTAGGCCCATTTGTTCCTTCTCGGTTTATCTTGCAATATAAGAACTTCTAGGCCAAGTAGTTGATGTTTTCATGAAACACATGAGTTAGATGGTGTTTGGGAGAGTCAATAGATGTTTGTCATGCACCCACGATGTTTGAAGACTAAAGAAATCATGGTTTAAGAGTTGTAAGCCCATTTGTTCCTTCTCGGTTTATCATGGAATATAAGAACTTCTAGGCCAAGTAGTTGATGTTTTCATGAAACACATGAGTTAGATGGTGTTTGGGAGAGTCAATAGAAGTTTGTCAAACTTCCACGGTGTTTGAAGACTCAAGTTTTCATGGTTTAAGAGTTGTAAGACCATTTGTTCCTTCTAGGTTTATCATGCAATATAAGAACTTCTAGGCCAAGTAGTTGATGTTTTCATGAAACACATGAGTTAGATGGTGTTTGGGAGAGTCAATAGATGTTTGTCAAGCACCCACGGTGTTTGAAGACTCAAGTTTTCATGGTTTAAGAGTTGTAAGCCCATTTGTTCCTTCTCGGTTTATCATGGAATATAAGAACTTCTAGGCCAAGTAGTTGATGTTTTCATGAAACACATGAGTTAGATGGTGTTTGGGAGAGTCAATAGATGTTTGTCAAGCACCCACGGTGTTTGAAGACTGAAGAAATGATGGTTTAAGAGTTGTAAGCCCATTTGTTCCTTCTCGGTTTATCATGGAATATAAGAACTTCTAGGCCAAGTAGTTGATGTTTTCATGAAACACATGAGTTAGATGGTATTTGGGGGAGTCAATAGATGTTTGTCAAGCACCCACGGTGTTTGAAGACTCAAGTTTTCATGGTTTAAGAGTTGTAAGCCCATTTGTTCCTTCTCGGTTTATCATGGAATATAAGAACTTGTAGGCCAAGTAGTTCATGTTTTCATGAAACACATGAGTTAGATGGTGCTTGGGAGAGTCAATAGAATTTTGTCAAGCTTCCACGGTGTTTGAAGACTCAAGTTTTCATGGTTTAAGAGTTATAAGCCCATTTGTTCCTTCTCGGTTTATCATGGAATATAAGAACTTCTAGGCCAAGTAGTTGATGTTTTCATGAAACACATGAGTTAGATGGTATTTGGGAGAGTCAATAGATGTTTGTCAAGCACCCACGGGGTTTGAAGACTCAAGTTTTCATGGTTTAAGAGTTGTAAGCCCATTTGTTCCTTCTCGGTTTATCTTGCAATATAAGAACTTCTAGGCCAAGTAGTTGATGTTTTCATGAAACACTTGATTTAGATGGTATTTGGGGGAGTCAATAGATGTTTGTCAAGCACCCACGGTGTTTGAAGACTCAAGTTTTCATGGTTTAAGAGTTGTAAGCCCATTTGTTCCTTCTCGGTTTATCTTGCAATATAAGAACTTCTAGGCCAAGTAGTTGATGTTTTCATGAAACACTTGTGTTAGATGGTGTTTGGGAGAGTCAATAGATGTTTGTCAAGCACCCACGGTGTTTGAAGACATAAGAAATCTTGGTTTAAGAGTTGTAAGCCCATTTGTTCCTTCTCGGTTTATCATGGAATATAAGAACTTCTAGGCCAAGTAGTTGATGTTTTCATGAAATACATGAGTTAGATGTTGTTTGGGAGAGTCAATAGAAGTTTGTCAAGCTTCCACGGTGTTTGAAGACTCAAGTTTTCATGGTTTAAGAGTTGTAATCCCATATTTTCCTTCTCTGTTTATCATGCAATATAAGAACTTCTAGGCCAAGTAGTTGATGTTTTCATGAAACACACGAGTTAGATGGTGTTTGGGAGAGTCAATAGATGTTTGTCAAGCTTCCACGGAGTTTGAAGTCTGAAGAAATCATGGTTGAAGAGTTGCAAGCCCATTTGTTCCTTCTCGGTTTATCATGGTATATAAGAACTTCTAGGCTAAGTAGTTGATGTTTTCATGAAACACATGAGTTGGATGGTGTTTGGGAGAGTCAATAGATGTTTGTCAAGCGTCCACGGTGTTTGAAGACTGAAGAAATGATGGTTTAAGAGTTGTAAGCCCATTGTTCCTCCTCGGTTTATCGTGGAATATAAGAACTTCTAGGCTAAGTAGTTGATATTTTCATGAAACACATGAGTTAGATGGTGTTAGGGAGAGTCAATAGATGTTTGTCAAGCACCCACGATGTTTGAAGACTAAAGAAATCATGGTTTAGGAGTTGTAAGCCCATTTGTACCTTCTCTCTTTATCATGGAATATAAGAACTTTAAGTCCAAGTAGTTGATGTTTTCATGAAACACATGAGTTAGATGGTGTTTGGGAGAGTCAATAGAAGTTTGTCAAACTTCCACGGTGTTTGAAGACTCAAGTTTTCATGGTTTAAGAGTTGTAAGACGATTTGTTCCTTCTAGGTTTATCATGCAATATAAGAACTTCTAGGCCAAGTAGTTGATGTTTTCATGAAACACTTGAGTTAGATGGTGTTTGGGAGGGTCAATAGATGTTTGTCAAGCACCCACGATGTTTGAAGACTGAAGAAATCGTGGTTTAAGAGTTGTAACCCCATTTGTTCCTTCTCGGTTTATCATGGAATGTAAGAACTTCTAGGCCAAGTAGTTGATGTTTTCATGAAACACATGAGTTAGATGGTGTTTGGGAGAGTCAATAGAAGTTTGTCAAACTTCCACGGTGTTTGAAGACTCAAGTTTTCATGGTTTAAGAGTTGTAAGACGATTTGTTCCTTCTAGGTTTATCATGCAATATAAGAACTTCTAGGCCAAGTAGTTGATGTTTTCATGAAACACATGAGTTAGATGGTATTTGGGGGAGTCAATAGATGTTTGTCAAGCACCCACGGTGTTTTAAGACTCAAGTTTTCATGGTTTAAGAGTTGTAAGCCCATTTGTTCCTTCTCGGTTTATCATGGAATATAAGAACTTGTAGGCCAAGTAGTTCATGTTTTCATGAAACACATGAGTTAGATGGTGCTTGGGAGAGTCAATAGAATTTTGTCAAGCTTCCACGGTGTTTGAAGACTCAAGTTTTCATGGTTTAAGAGTTATAAGCCCATTTGTTCCTTCTCGGTTTATCATGGAATATAAGAACTTCTAGGCCAAGTAGTTGATGTTTTCATGAAACACATGAGTTAGATGGTATTTGGGAGAGTCAATAGATGTTTGTCAAGCACCCACGGGGTCTGAAGACTCAAGTTTTCATGGTTTAAGAGTTGTAAGCCCATTTGTTCCTTCTCGGTTTATCTTGCAATATAAGAACTTCTAGGCCAAGTAGTTGATGTTTTCATGAAACACTTGATTTAGATGGTATTTGGGGGAGTCAATAGATGTTTGTCAAGCACCCACGGTGTTTGAAGACTCAAGTTTTCATGGTTTAAGAGTTGTAAGCCCATTTGTTCCTTCTCGGTTTATCATGGAATATAAGAACTTCTAGGCCAAGTAGTTGATGTTTTCATGAAACACATGAGTTAGATGGTATTTGGGAGAGTCAATAGATGTTTGTCAAGCACCCACGGGGTCTGAAGACTCAAGTTTTCATGGTTTAAGAGTTGTAAGCCCATTTGTTCCTTCTCGGTTTATCTTGCAATATAAGAACTTCTAGGCCAAGTAGTTGATGTTTTCATGAAACACTTGTGTTAGATGGTATTTGGGAGAGTCAATAGATGTTTGTCAAGCACCCACGGTGTTTGAAGACATAAGAAATCTTGGTTTAAGAGTTGTAAGCCCATTTGTTCCTTCTCGGTTTATCATGGAATATAAGAACTTCTAGGCCAAGTAGTTCATGTTTTCATGAAACACATGAGTTAGATGGTAATTGGGGGAGTCAATAGATGTTTGTCAAGCACCCACGGTGTTTGAAGACTCAAGTTTTCATGGTTTAAGAGTTGTAAGACGATTTGTTCCTTCTAGGTTTATCATGCAATATAAGAACTTCTAGGCCAAGTAGTTGATGTTTTCATGAAACACGAGTTAGATGGTGTTTGGGAGAGTCAATAGAAGTTTCTCAAGCTTCGACGGTGTTTGAAGACTCAAGTTTTCATGGTTTAAGAGTTATAAGCCCATTTGTTCCTTCTCGGTTTATCATGGAATATAAGAACTTCTAGGCCAAGTAGTTGATGTTTTCATGAAACACATGAGTTAGATGGTGTTTGGGAGAGTCAATAGATGTTTGTCAAGCACCCACGGTGTTTGAAGACATAAGAAATCTTGGTTTAAGAGTTGTAAGCCCATTTGTTCCTTCTCGGTTTATCATGGAATATAAGAACTTCTAGGCCAAGTAGTTGATGTTTTCATGAAATACATGAGTTAGATGTTGTTTGGGAGAGTCAATAGAAGTTTGTCAAGCTTCCACGGTGTTTGAAGACTCAAGTTTTCATGGTTTAAGTGTTGTAAGCCCATTCGTTCCTTCTCTGTTTATGATGCAATATAAGAACTTCTGGTAGGCCAAGTTGTTGATGTTTTCAAGAAACATTTGAGTTAGATGGTGTTTGGGAGAGTCAATAGAAGTTTGTCAAGCTTCCACGGTTTTTGAAGACTCAAGTTTTCATGGTTTAAGAGTTATAAGCCCATTTGTTCCTTCTCGGTTTATCATGGAATATAAGAACTTCTAGGCCAAGTAGTTGATGTTTTCATGAAACACTTGAGTTAGATGGTGTTTGGGAAAGTTAATAGCTGTTTGTCAGGCACCCACGATGTTTGAAGACTGAAGAAATCATCGTTTAAGAGTTGTAAGCCCATTTGTTCCTTCTCGGTTTATCATGGAATATAAGAACTTCTAGGCCAAGTAGTTGATATTTTCATGAAACACATGAGTTAGATGGTGTTAGGGAGAGTCAATAGATGTTTGTCAAGCACCCACGATGTTTGAAGTCTGAATAAATCATGGTTGAAGAGTTGCAAGCCCATTTGTTCCTTCTCGGTTTATCATGGAATATAAGAACTTCTAGGCCAAGTAGTTGATGTTTTCATGAAATACATGAGTTAGATGGTGTGTCGGAGAGTTAATAGATGTTTGTCAAGCACCCACGATGTTTGAAGACAGAAGAAATCATCGTTTAAGAGTTGAAAGCCCATTTGTTCCTTCTCGGTTTATCATGGAATATAAGAACTTCTAGGCCAAGTAGTTGATGTTTTCATGAAATACATGAGTTAGATGGTGTGTCGGAGAGTTAATAGATGTTTGTCAAGCACCCACGATGTTTGAAGACTGAAGAAATCATCGTTTAAGAGTTGTAAGCCCATTTGTTCCTTCTCGGTTTATCATGGAATATACGAACTTCTAGCCCAAGTAGTTGATGTTTTCATGAAACACATGAGTTAGATGGTGTTTGGGAGAGTCAATAGATGTTTGTCAAGCACCCACGATGTTTGGAGACTGAAGAAATCATCGTTTAAGAGTTGTAAGCCCATTTGTTCCTTCTCGGTTTATCATGGAATATAAGAACTTCTAGGCCAAGTAGTTGATATTTTCATGAAACACATGAGTTAGATGGTGTTAGGGAGAGTCAATAGATGTTTGTCAAGCACCCACGATGTTTGAAGTCTGAATAAATCATGGTTGAAGAGTTGCAAGCCCATTTGTTCCTTCTCGGTTTATCATGGAATATAAGAACTTCTAGGCCAAGTAGTTGATGTTTTCATGAAACACATGAGTTAGATGGTGTTTGGGAGAGTCAATAGATGTTTGTCAAGCACCCACGATGTTTGAAGACTGAAGAAATCATGGTTTAAGAGTTGTAAGCCCATTTGTTCCTTCTCGGTTTATCATGGAATATAAGAACTTCTAGGCCAAGTAGTTGATGTTTTCATGAAACACATGAGTTAGATGGTGTTTGGGAGAGTCAATAGATGTTTGTTAAGCACCCACAGTGTTTGAAGACTAAAGAAATCATGGTTTAAGAGTTGTAAGCCCGTTTGTTCCTTCTCAATTTATCATGGATTACAAGAACTTTAAGTCCAAGTAGTTGATGTTTTCATGAAACACATGAGTTAGATGGTGTTTGGGAGAGTCAATAGATGTTTGTCAAGCTTCCACGGTGTTTGAAGACTCAAGTTTTCATGGTTTAAGAGTTGTAAGCCCATTTGTTCCTTCTCGGTTTATCATGGAATATAAGAACTTCTAGGCCAAGTAGTTCATCTTTTCATGAAACACATGAGTTAGATGGTGTTAGGGAGAGTCAATAGATGTTTGTCAAGCACCCACGATGTTTGAAGACTAAAGAAATTATGGTTTAGGAGTTGTAAGCCCATTTGTACCTTCTCTGTTTACCATGGAATATAAGAACTTTAAGTCCAAGTAATTGACGTTTTCATGAAACACATGAGTTAGATGGTGTTTGGGAGAGTCAATAGAAGTTTGTCAAGCTTCGACGGTGTTTGAAGACTCAAGTTTTCATGGTTTAAGAGTTGTAAGCCCATTTGTTCCTTCTCGGTTTATCATGGAATATAAGAACTTCTAGGCCAAGTAGTTGATGTTTTCATGAAACACATGAGTTAGATGGTGTTTGGGAGAGTCAATAGATGTTTGTCAAGCACCCACGGTGTTTGAAGACTCAAGTTTTCATGGTTTAAGAGTTGTAAGCCCATTTGTTCCTTCTCGGTTTATCATGGAATATAAGAACTTCTAGGCCAAGTAGTTGATGTTTTCATGAAACACATGAGTTAGATGGTGTTTGGGAGAGTCAATAGAAGTTTGTCAAGCTTCCACGGTGTTTGAAGGCTCAAGTTTTCATGGTTTAAGAGTTATAAGCCCATTTGTTCCTTCTCGGTTTATCATGGAATATAAGAACTTCTAGGCCAAGTAGTTGATGTTTTCATGAAACACATGAGTTAGATGGTGTTTGGGAGAGTCAATAGATGTTTGTCAAGCACCCACGGTGTTTGAAGACTCAAGTTTTCATGGTTTAAGAGTTGTAAGCCCATTTGTTCCTTCTAGGTTTATCATGGAATATAAGAACTTCTAGGCCAAGTAGTTGATGTTTTCATGAAACACATGAGTTAGATGGTGTTTGGGAGAGTCAATAGAAGTTTGTCAAGCTTCCACGGTGTTTGAAGACTCAAGTTTTCATGGTTTAAGTGTTGTGAGCCCATTTGTTCCTTCTCTGTTTATGATGCAATATAAGAACTTCTAGTAGGCCAAGTAGTTGATGTTTTCATGAAACACATGAGTTAGATGGTGTTTGGGAGAGTCAATAGAAGTTTGTCAAGCTTCCACGGTTTTTGAAGACTCAAGTTTTCATGGTTTAAGAGTTATAAGCCCATTTGTTCCTTCTCGGTTTATCATGGAATATAAGAACTTCTAGGCCAAGTAGTTGATGTTTTCATGAAACACTTGAGTTAGATGGTGTTTGGGAGAGTCAATAGATGTTTGTCAGGCACCCATGATGTTTGAAGACTGAAGAAATCATGGTTGAAGAGTTGCAAGGCCATTTGTTCCTTCTCGGTTTATCTTGGAATATAAGAACTTCTAGGCCAAGTAGTTGATGTTTTCATGAAACACATGAGTTAGATGGTGTTTGGGAGAGTCAATAGATGTTTGTCAAGCACCCACGATGTTTGAAGACTGAAGAAATCATGGTTGAAGAGTTGCAAGCCCATTTGTTCCTTCTCGGTTTATCATGGAATATAAGAACTTCTAGGCCAAGTAGTTGATGTTTTCATGAAACACATGAGTTAGATGGTGTTTGGGAGAGTCAATAGATGTTTGTCAAGCACCCACGATGTTTGAAGACAGAAGAAATCATGGTTTAAGAGTTGTAAGCCCATTTGTTCCTTCTCGGTTTATCATGGAATATAAGAACTTCTAGGCCAAGTAGTTGATGTTTTCATGAAACACATGAGTTAGATGGTGTTTGGGAGAGTCAATAGATGTTTGTCAAGCACCCACGATGTTTGAAGACTGAAGAAATCATGGTTTAAGAGTTGTAAGCCCATTTGTTCCTTCTCGGTTTATCATGGAATATAAGAACTTCTAAGCCAAGTAGTTGATGTTTTCATGAAACACATGAGTTAGATGGTGTTTGGGAGAGTCAATAGATGTTTGTCAAGCTTCCACGGTGTTTGAAGACTGAAGAAATCATGGTTTAAGAGTTGTAAGCCCATTTGTTCCTTCTCGGTTTATCATGGAATATAAGAACTTCTAGGCCAAGTAGTTGATGTTTTCATGAAACACATGAGTTAGATGGTGTTTGGGAGAGTCAATAGATGTTTGTCAAGCACCCACGATGTTTGAAGACTCAAGAAATCATGGTTTAAGAGTTGTAAGCCCATTTGTTCCTTCTCGGTTTATCATGGTATATAAGAACTTCTAGGCCAAGTAGTTGATGTTTTCATGAAACACATGAGTTAGATGGTGTTTGGGAGAGTCAATAGATGTTTGTCAAGCACCCACGATGTTTGAAGACTCAAGAAATCATGGTTTAAGAGTTGTAAGCCCATTTGTTCCTTCTCGGTTTATCATGGAATATAAGAACTTCTAGGCCAAGTAGTTGATGTTTTCATGAAACACATGAGTTAGATGGTGTTTGGGAGAGTCAATAGATGTTTGTCAAGCACCCACGATGTTTGAAGACTAAAGAAATTATGGTTTAAGAGTTGTAAGCCCATTTGTTCCTTCTCGGTTTATCATGGAATATAAGAACTTCTAGGCCAAGTAGTTGATGTTTTCATGAAACACATGAGTTAGATGGTGTTTGGGAGAGTCAATAGATGTTTGTCAAGCTTCAACGGTGTTTGAAGGCTCAAGTTTTCATGGTTTAAGAGTTGTAAGCCCATTTGTTCCTTCTCGGTTTATCATGGAATATAAGAACTTCTAGGCCAAGTAGTTGATGTTTTCATGAAACACATGAGTTAGATGGTGTTTGGGAGAGTCAATAGATGTTTGTCAAGCACTCACGGTGTTTGAAGACTGAAGAAATTATGGTTTAAGAGTTGTAAGCCCATTTGTTCCTTCTCGGTTTATCATGGAATATAAGAACTTCTAGGCCAAGTAGTTGATGTTTTCATGAAACACATGAGTTAGATGGTGTTTGGGAGAGTCAATAGAAGTTTGTCAAGCTTCCACGGTGTTTGAAGGCTCAAGTTTTCATGGTTTAAGAGTTGTAAGCCCATTTGTTCCTTCTCGGTTTATCATGGAATATAAGAACTTCTAGGCCAAGTAGTTGATGTTTTCATGAAACACATGAGTTAGATGGTGTTTGGGAGAGTCAATAGATGTTTGTCAAGCACCCACGGTGTTTGAAGACTCAAGTTTTCATGGTTTAAGAGTTGTAAGCCCATTTGTTCCTTCTCGGTTTATCATGGAATATAAGAACTTCTAGGCCAAGTAGTTGATGTTTTCATGAAACACATGAGTTAGATGGTGTTTGGGAGAGTCAATAGAATTTTGTCAAGCTTCCACGGTGTTTGAAGACTCAAGTTTTCATGGTTTAAGAGTTATAAGCCCATTTGTTCCTTCTCGGTTTATCATGGAATATAAGAACTTCTAGGCCAAGTAGTTGATGTTTTCATGAAACACTTGAGTTAGATGGTGTTTGGGAAAGTCAATAGCTGTTTGTCAGGCACCCAAGGTGTTTGAAGACTCAAGTTTTCATGGTTTAATAGTTGTAAGACCATTTGTTCCTTCTAGGTTTATCATGCAATATAAGAACTTCTAGGCCAAGTAGTTGATGTTTTCATGAAACACATGAGTTAGATGGTGTTTGGGAGAGTCAATAGAAGTTTGTCAAGCTTCCACGGTGTTTGAAGACTCAAGTTTTCATGGTTTAAGAGTTATAAGCCCATTTGTTCCTTCTCGGTTTATCATGGAATATAAGAACTTCTAGGCCAAGTAGTTGATGTTTTCATGAAACACATGAGTTAGATGGTGTTTGGGAGAGTCAATAGATGTTTGTCAAGCACCCACGGCGTTTGAAGACATAAGAAATCTTGGTTTAAGAGTTGTAAGCCCATTTGTTCCTTCTCGGTTTATCATGGAATATAAGAACTTCTAGGCCAAGTAGTTGATGTTTTCATGAAACACATGAGTTAGATGGTGTTTGGGAGAGTCAATAGAAGTTTGTCAAGCTTCCACGGTGTTTGAAGACTCAAGTTTTCATGGTTTAAGAGTTGTAAGCCCATTTGTTCCTTCTCTGTTTATCATGGAGTATAAGAACTTCTAGGCCAAGTAGTTGATGTTTTCATGAAACACATGAGTTAGATGGTGTTTGGGAGAGTCAATAGAAGTTTGTCAAGCTTCCACGGTTTTTGAAGACTCAAGTTTTCATGGTTTAAGAGTTATAAGCCCATTTGTTCCTTCTCGGTTTATCATGGAATATAAGAACTTCTAGGCCAAGTAGTTGATGTTTTCACGAAACACTTGAGTTAGATGGTGTTTGGGAAAGTTAATAGCTGTTTGTCAGGCTCCCACGATGTTTGAAGACTGAAGAAATCATGGTTGAAGAGTTGCAAGCCAATTTGTTCCTTCTCGGTTTATCATGGAATATAAGAACTTCTAGGCCAAGTAGTTGATATTTTCATGAAACACATGAGTTAGATGGTGTTAGGGAGAGTCAATAGATGTTTGTCAAGCACCCACGATGTTTGAAGTCTGAATAAATCATGGTTGAAGAGTTGCAAGCCAATTTGTTCCTTCTCGTTTTATCATGGAATATAAGAACTTCTAGGCCAAGTAGTTGATGTTTTCATGAAATACATGACTTAGATGGTGTTTGGGAGAGTCAATAGATATTTGTCAAGCACCCACGATGTTTGAAGACTGAAAAATCATCGTTTAAGAGTTGTAAGCCCATTTGTTCCTTCTCGGTTTATCATGGAATATAAGAACTTCTAGGCCAAGTAGTTGATGTTTTCATGAAATACATGAGTTAGATGGTGTGTCGGAGAGTTAATAGATGTTTGTCAAGCACCCACGATGTTTGAAGACAGAAGAAATCATCGTTTAAGAGTTGTAAGCCCATTTGTTCCTTCTCGGTTTATCATGGAATATACGAACTTCTAGCCCAAGTAGTTGATGTTTTCATGAAACACATGAGTTAGATGGTGTTTGGGAGAGTCAATAGATGTTTGTCAAGCACCCACGATGTTTGGAGACTGAAGAAATCATCGTTTAAGAGTTGTAAGCCCATTTGTTCCTTCTCGGTTTATCATGGAATATAAGAACTTCTAGGCCAAGTAGTTGATATTTTCATGAAACACATGAGTTAGATGGTGTTAGGGAGAGTCAATAGATGTTTGTCAAGCACCCACGATGTTTGAAGACTAAAGAAATTATGGTTTAGGAGTTGTAAGCCCATTTGTTCCTTCTCGATTTATCATGGAATATAAGAACTTCTAGGCCAAGTAGTTGATGTTTTCATGAAACACATGAGTTAGATGGTGTTTGGGAGAGTCAATAGAAGTTTGTCAAGCTTCGACGGTGTTTGAAGACTCAAGTTTTCATGGTTTAAGAGTTGTAAGCCCATTTGTTCCTTCTCGGTTTATCATGGAATATAAGAACTTCTAGGCCAAGTAGTTGATGTTTTCATGAAACACATGAGTTAGATGGTATTTGGGGGAGTCAATAGATGTTTGTCAAGCACCCACGGTGTTTGAAGACTCAAGTTTTCATGGTTTAAGAGTTGTAAGCCCATTTGTTCCTTCTCGGTTTATCATGGAATATAAGAACTTCTAGGCCAAGTAGTTCATCTTTTCATGAAACACATGAGTTAGATGGTGTTTGGGAGAGTCAATAGATGTTTGTCAAGCTTCCACGGTGTTTGAAGCCTCAAGTTTTCATGGTTTAAGAGTTGTAAGCCCATTTGTTCCTTCTCGGTTTATCATGGAATATAAGAACTTCTAGGCCAAGTAGTTGATGTTTTCATGAAACACATGAGTTAGATGGTGTTTGGGAGAGTCAATAGATGTTTGTCAAGCACCCACGGTGTTTGAAGACTGAAGTTTTCATGGTTTAAGAGTTGTAAGACGATTTGTTCCTTCTAGGTTTATCATGCAATATAAGAACTTCTAGGCCAAGTAGTTGATGTTTTCATGAAACACATGAGTTAGATGGTGTTTGGGAGAGTCAATAGAAGTTTGTCAAGCTTCCACGGTGTTTGAAGACTAAAGAAATGATGGTTTAAGAGTTGTAAGCCCATTTGTTCCTTCTCGGTTTATCATGGAATATAAGAACTTCTAGGCCAAGTAGTTGATGTTTTCATGAAACACATGAGTTAGATGGTGTTTGGGAGAGTCAATAGATGTTTGTCAAGCACCCACGGTGTTTGAAGACTGAAGAAATGATGGTTTAAGAGTTGTAAGCCCATTTGTTCCTTCTCGGTTTATCATGGAATATAAGAACTTCTAGGCCAAGTAGTTGATGTTTTCATGAAACACATGAGTTAGATGGTGTTTGGGAGAGTCAATAGATGTTTGTCAAGCACCCACGGTGTTTGAAGACATAAGAAATCTTGGTTTAAGAGTTGTAAGCCCATTTGTTCCTTCTCGGTTTATCATGGAATATAAGAACTTCTAGGCCAAGTAGTTGATGTTTTCATGAAACACATGAGTTAGATGGTGTTTGGGAGAGTCAATAGATGTTTGTCAAGCTTCCACGGTGTTTGAAGACTCAAGTTTTCATGGTTTAAGAGTTGTAACCCCATTTGTTCCTTCTCGGTTTATCATGGAATATAAGAACTTCTAGGCCAAGTAGTTGATGTTTTCATGAAACACATGAGTTAGATGGTGTTTGGGAGAGTCAATAGAAGTTTGTCAAGCTTCCACGGTGTTTGAAGACTCAAGTTTTCATGGTTTAAGAGTTGTAAGCCCATTTGTTCCTTCTCGGTTTATCATGGAATATAAGAACTTCTAGGCCAAGTAGTTGATGTTTTCATGAAACACATGAGTTAGATGGTGTTTGGGAGAGTCAATAGATGTTTGTCAAGCTTCCACGGTGTTTGAAGACTCAAGTTTTCATGGTTTAAGAGTTATAAGCCCATTTGTTCCTTCTCGGTTTATCATGGAATATAAGAACTTCTAGGCCAAGTAGTTGATGTTTTCATGAAACACATGAGTTAGATGGTGTTTGGGAGAGTCAATAGATGTTTGTCAAGCACCCACGGTGTTTGAAGACTCAAGTTTTCATGGTTTAAGAGTTGTAAGCCCATTTGTTCCTTCTCGGTTTATCATGGAATATAAGAACTTCTAGGCCAAGTAGTTCATCTTTTCATGAAACACATGAGTTAGATGGTGCTTGGGAGAGTCAATAGAATTTTGTCAAGCTTCCACGGTGTTTGAAGACTCAAGTTTTCATGGTTTAAGAGTTATAAGCCCATTTGTTCCTTCTCGGTTTATCATGGAATATAAGAACTTCTAGGCCAAGTAGTTGATGTTTTCATGAAACACATGAGTTAGATGGTATTTGGGAGAGTCAATAGATGTTTGTCAAGCACCCACGGTGTTTGAAGACTCAAGTTTTCATGGTTTAAGAGTTGTAAGCCCATTTGTTCCTTCTCGGTTTATCATGGAATATAAGAACTTCTAGGCCAAGTAGTTGATGTTTTCATGAAACACATGAGTTAGATGGTATTTGGGAGAGTCAATAGATGTTTGTCAAGCACCCACGGGGTTTGAAGACTCAAGTTTTCATGGTTTAAGAGTTGTAAGCCCATTTGTTCCTTCTCGGTTTATCATGGAATATAAGAACTTCTAGGCCAAGTAGTTGATGTTTTCATGAAACACATGAGTTAGATGGTGTTTGGGAGAGTCAATAGATGTTTGTCAAGCACCCACGGTGTTTGAAGACATAAGAAATCATGGTTTAAGAGTTGTAAGCCCATTTGTTCCTTCTCGGTTTATCATGGAATATAAGAACTTCTAGGCCAAGTAGTTGATGTTTTCATGAAATACATGAGTTAGATGTTGTTTGGGAGAGTCAATAGAAGTTTGTCAAGCTTCCACGGTGTTTGAAGACTCAAGTTTTCATGGTTTAAGTGTTGTAAGCCCATTCGTTCCTTCTCTGTTTATGATGCAATATAAGAACTTCTAGGCCAAGTAGTTGATGTTTTCATGAAACACATGAGTTAGATGGTGTTTGGGAGAGTCAATAGATGTTTGTCAAGCTTCCACGGTGTTTGAAGACTGAAGAAATGATGGTTTAAGAGTTGCAAGCCCATTTGTTCCTTCTCGGTTTATCATGGAATATAAGAACTTCTAGGCCAAGTAGTTGATGTTTTCATGAAACACATGAGTTAGATGGTGTTTGGGAGAGTCAATAGATGTTTGTCAAGCACCCACGGTGTTTGAAGACTGAAGAAATGATGGTTTAAGAGTTGTAAGCCCATTTGTTCCTTCTCGGTTTATCATGGAATATAAGAACTTCTAGGCCAAGTAGTTGATGTTTTCATGAAACACATGAGTTAGATGGTGTTTGGGAGAGTCAATAGATGTTTGTCAAGCACCCACAGTGTTTGAAGACTAAAGAAATCATGGTTTAAGAGTTGTAAGCCCATTTGTTCCTTCTCGGTTTATCATGGAATATAAGAACTTCTAGGCCAAGTAGTTGATGTTTTCATGAAACACATGAGTTAGATGGTGTTTGGGAGAGTCAATAGAAGTTTGTCAAGCTTCCACGGTGTTTGAAGGCTCAAGTTTTCATGGTTTAAGAGTTGTAAGCCCATTTGTTCCTTCTAGGTTTATCATGGAATATAAGAACTTCTAGGCCAAGTAGTTGATGTTTTCATGAAACACATGAGTTAGATGGTGTTTGGGAGAGTCAATAGATGTTTGTCAAGCACCCACGGTGTTTGAAGACTGAAGTTTTCATGGTTTAAGAGTTGTAAGCCCATTTGTTCCTTCTCGGTTTATCATGGAATATAAGAACTTCTAGGCCAAGTAGTTGATGTTTTCATGAAACACATGAGTTAGATGGTGTTTGGGAGAGTCAATAGATGTTTGTCAAGCTTCCACGGTGTTTGAAGACTCAAGTTTTCATGGTTTAAGAGTTATAAGCCCATTTGTTCCTTCTCGGTTTATCATGGAATATAAGAACTTCTAGGCCAAGTAGTTGATGTTTTCATGAAACACATGAGTTAGATGGTATTTGGGAGAGTCAATAGATGTTTGTCAAGCACCCACGGTGTTTGAAGACTCAAGTTTTCATGGTTTAAGAGTTGTAAGCCCATTTGTTCCTTCTCGGTTTATCATGGAATATAAGAACTTCTAGGCCAAGTAGTTGATGTTTTCATGAAACACATGAGTTAGATGGTGTTTGGGAGAGTCAATAGATGTTTGTCAAGCACCCACGGTGTTTGAAGACTGAAGTTTTCATGGTTTAAGAGTTGTAAGCCCATTTGTTCCTTCTCGGTTTATCATGGAATATAAGAACTTCTAGGCCAAGTAGTTGATGTTTTCATGAAACACATGAGTTAGATGGTATTTGGGAGAGTCAATAGATGTTTGTCAAGCACCCACGGTGTTTGAAGACTCAAGTTTTCATGGTTTAAGAGTTATAAGCCCATTTGTTCCTTCTCGGTTTATCTTGCAATATAAGAACTTCTAGGCCAAGTAGTTGATGTTTTCAAGAAACACTTGAGTTAGATGGTGTTTAGGAGAGTCAATAGATGTTTGTCAAGAACCCACGGCGTTTGAAGACATAAGAAATCTTGGTTTAAGAGTTGTAAGCCCATTTGTTCCTTCTCGGTTTATCATGGAATATAAGAACTTCTAGGCCAAGTAGTTGATGTTTTCATGAAACACATGAGTTAGATGGTGTTTGGGAGAGTCAATAGAAGTTTGTCAAGCTTCCACGGTGTTTGAAGACTCAAGTTTTCATGGTTTAAGAGTTATAAGCCCATTTGTTCCTTCTCGGTTTATCATGCAATATAAGAACTTCTAGGCCAAGTAGTTGATGTTTTCAAGAAACATTTGAGTTAGATGGTGTTTGGGAGAGTCAATAGAAGTTTGTCAAGCTTCCACGGTGTTTGAAGGCTCAAGTTTTCATGGTTTAAGAGTTATAAGCCCATTTGTTCCTTCTCGGTTTATCATGGAATATAAGAACTTCTAGGCCAAGTAGTTGATGTTTTCATGAAACACATGAGTTAGATGGTGTTTGGGAGAGTCAATAGATGTTTGTCAATCACCCACGATGTTTGAAGACTGAAGAAATCATGGTTTAAGAGTTGTAAGCCCATTTGTTCCTTCTCGGTTTATCATGGAATATAAGAACTTCTAGGCCAAGTAGTTGATGTTTTCATGAAACACATGAGTTAGATGGTGTTTGGGAGAGTCAATAGATGTTTGTCAAGCACCCACGATGTTTGAAGACTGAAGAAATCATGGTTTAAGAGTTGTAAGCCCATTTGTTCCTTCTCGGTTTATCATGGAATATAAGAACTTCTAGGCCAAGTAGTTGATGTTTTCATGAAATACATGAGTTAGATGGTGTGTCGGAGAGTTAATAGATGTTTGTCAAGCACCCACGATGTTTGAAGACAGAAGAAATCATCGTTTAAGAGTTGTAAGCCCATTTGTTCCTTCTCGGTTTATCATGGAATATAAGAACTTCTAGGCCAAGTAGTTGATGTTTTCATGAAATACATGACTTAGATGGTGTTTGGGAGAGTCAATAGATATTTGTCAAGCACCCACGATGTTTGAAGACTGAAAAATCATCGTTTAAGAGTTGTAAGCCCATTTGTTCCTTCTCGGTTTATCACGGAATATAAGAACTTCTAGGCCAAGTAGTTGATGTTTTCATGAAACACATGAGTTAGATGGTGTTTGGGATAGTCAATAGATGCTTGTCAAGCACCCACGATGTTTGAAGACTGAAGAAATCATCGTTTAAGAGTTGTAAGCCCATTTGTTCCTTCTCGGTTTATCATGGAATATAAGAACTTCTAGGCCAAGTAGTTGATATTTTCATGAAACACATGAGTTAGATGGTGTTAGGGAGAGTCAATAGATGTTTGTCAAGCACCCACGGTGTTTGAAGACTCAAAATTTCATGGTTGAAGAGTTGCAAGCCCATTTGTTCCTTCTCGGTTTATCATGGAATATAAGAACTTCTAGGCCAAGTAGTTGATGTTTTCATGAAACACTTGAGTTAGATGGTGTTTGGGAGAGTCAATCGAAGTTTGTCAAGTTTCCACGGTGTTTGAAGACTCAAAATTTCATGGTTTAAGAGTTGTAATCCCATATTTTCCTTCTCTGTTTATCATGCAATATAAGAACTTCTAGGCCAAGTAGTTGATGTTTTCATGAAACACAAGAGTTAGATGGTGTTTGGGAGAGTCAATAGATGTTTGTCAAGCTTCCACGGTGTTTGAAGTCTGAAGAAATCAAGGTTGAAGAGTTGCAAGCCCATTTGTTCCTTCTCGGTTTATCATGGTATATAAGAACTTCTAGGCCAAGTAGTTGATGTTTTCATGAAACACATGAGTTAGATGGTATTTGGGGGAGTCAATAGATGTTTGTCAAGCACCCACGGTGTTTGAAGACTGAAGAAATCATGGTTTAAGAGTTGTAAGCCCATTTGTTCCTTCTCGGTTTATCATGGAATATAAGAACTTCTAGGCCAAGTAGTTGATGTTTTCATGAAACACATGAGTTAGATGGTGTTTGGGAGAGTCAATAGATGTTTGTCAAGCACCCACGGTGTTTGAAGACTCAAGTTTTCATGGTTTAAGAGTTGTAAGCCCATTTGTTCCTTCTCGGTTTATCATGGAATATAAGAACTTCTAGGCCAAGTAGTTGATGTTTTCATGAAACACATGAGTTAGATGGTGTTTGGGAGAGTCAATAGATGTTTGTCAAGCTTCCACGGTGTTTGAAGCCTCAAGTTTTCATGGTTTAAGAGTTGTAAGCCCATTTGTTCCTTCTCGGTTTATCATGGAATATAAGAACTTCTAGGCCAAGTAGTTGATGTTTTCATGAAACACATGAGTTAGATGGTGTTTGGGAGAGTCAATAGAAGTTTGTCAAGCTTCCACGGTGTTTGAAGGCTCAAGTTTTCATGGTTTAAGAGTTGTAAGCCCATTTGTTCCTTCTGGGTTTATCATGGAATATAAGAACTTCTAGGCCAAGTAGTTGATGTTTTCATGAAACACATGAGTTAGATGGTGTTTGGGAGAGTCAATAGAAGTTTGTCAAGCTTCCACGGTGTTTGAAGGCTCAAGTTTTCATGGTTTAAGAGTTGTAAGCCCATTTGTTCCTTCTCGGTTTATCATGGAATATAAGAACTTCTAGGCCAAGTAGTTGATGTTTTCATGAAACACATGAGTTAGATGGTGTTTGGGAGAGTCAATAGATGTTTGTCAAGCACCCACGGTGTTTGAAGACTGAAGAAATGATGGTTTAAGAGTTGTAAGCCCATTTGTTCCTTCTCGGTTTATCATGGAATATAAGAACTTCTAGGCCAAGTAGTTGATGTTTTCATGAAACACATGAGTTAGATGGTGTTTGGGAGAGTCAATAGATGTTTGTCAAGCACCCACGGTGTTTGAAGACTCAAGAAATCATGGTTTAAGAGTTGTAAGCCCATTTGTTCCTTCTCGGTTTATCATGGAATATAAGAACTTCTAGGCCAAGTAGTTGATGTTTTCATGAAACACATGAGTTAGATGGTGTTTGGGAGAGTCAATAGATGTTTGTCAAGCACCCACGATGTTTGAAGACTGAAGAAATCATGGTTTAAGAGTTGTAAGCCCATTTGTTCCTTCTCGGTTTATCATGGAATATAAGAACTTCTAGGCCAAGTAGTTGATGTTTTCATGAAACACATGAGTTAGATGGTGTTTGGGAGAGTCAATAGATGTTTGTCAAGCACCCACGATGTTTGAAGACTCAAGAAATCATGGTTTAAGAGTTGTAAGCGCATTTGTTCCTTCTCGGTTTATCATGGAATATAAGAACTTCTAGGCCAAGTAGTTGATGTTTTCATGAAACACATGAGTTAGATGGTGTTTGGGAGAGTCAATAGATGTTTGTCAAGCACCCACGATGTTTGAAGACTGAAGAAATCATGGTTTAAGAGTTGTAAGCCCATTTGTTCCTTCTCGGTTTATCATGGAATATAAGAACTTCTAGGCCAAGTAGTTGATGTTTTCATGAAACACATGAGTTAGATGGTGTTTGGGAGAGTCAATAGATGTTTGTCAAGCACCCACGATGTTTGAAGACTGAAGAAATCATGGTTTAAGAGTTGTAAGCCCATTTGTTCCTTCTCGGTTTATCATGGAATATAAGAACTTCTAGGCCAAGTAGTTGATGTTTTCATGAAACACTTGAGTTAGATGGTGTTTGGGAGAGTCAATAGATGTTTGTCAAGCACCCACGGTGTTTGAAGACTGAAGTTTTCATGGTTTAAGAGTTGTAAGCCCATTTGTTCCTTCTCGGTTTATCATGGAATATAAGAACTTCTAGGCCAAGTAGTTGATGTTTTCATGAAACACATGAGTTAGATGGTGTTTGGGAGAGTCAATAGATGTTTGTCAAGCTTCCACGGTGTTTGAAGACTGAAGAAATCATGGTTTAAGAGTTGTAAGCCCATTTGTTCCTTCTCGGTTTATCATGGAATATAAGAACTTCTAGGCCAAGTAGTTGATGTTTTCATGAAACACATGAGTTAGATGGTGTTTGGGAGAGTCAATAGATGTTTGTCAAGCACCCACGGTGTTTGAAGACTGAAGTTTTCATGGTTTAAGAGTTGTAAGCCCATTTGTTCCTTCTCGGTTTATCATGGAATATAAGAACTTCTAGGCCAAGTAGTTGATGTTTTCATGAAACACATGAGTTAGATGGTGTTTGGGAGAGTCAATAGATGTTTGTCAAGCACCCACGGTGTTTGAAGACTGAAGAAATGATGGTTTAAGAGTTGTAAGCCCATTTGTTCCTTCTCGGTTTATCATGGAATATAAGAACTTCTAGGCCAAGTAGTTGATGTTTTCATGAAACACATGAGTTAGATGGTGTTTGGGAGAGTCAATAGATGTTTGTCAAGCACCCACGGTGTTTGAAGACTGAAGTTTTCATGGTTTAAGAGTTATAAGCCCATTTGTTCCTTCTCGGTTTATCATGGAATATAAGAACTTCTAGGCCAAGTAGTTGATGTTTTCATGAAACACATGAGTTAGATGGTGTTTGGGAGAGTCAATAGATGTTTGTCAAGCACCCACGGTGTTTGAAGACTGAAGAAATCATGGTTTAAGAGTTGTAAGCCCATTTGTTCCTTCTCGGTTTATCATGGAATATAAGAACTTCTAGGCCAAGTAGTTGATGTTTTCATGAAACACATGAGTTAGATGGTGTTTGGGAGAGTCAATAGATGTTTGTCAAGCTTCCACGGTGTTTGAAGACTCAAGTTTTCATGGTTTAAGAGTTATAAGCCCATTTGTTCCTTCTCGGTTTATCATGGAATATAAGAACTTCTAGGCCAAGTAGTTGATGTTTTCATGAAACACATGAGTTAGATGGTGTTTGGGAGAGTCAATAGATGTTTGTCAAGCACCCACGGTGTTTGAAGACTGAAGAAATCATGGTTTAAGAGTTGTAAGCCCATTTGTTCCTTCTCGGTTTATCATGGAATATAAGAACTTCTAGGCCAAGTAGTTGATGTTTTCATGAAACACATGAGTTAGATGGTGTTTGGGAGAGTCAATAGATGTTTGTCAAGCACCCACGGTGTTTGAAGACTGAAGAAATCATCGTTTAAGAGTTGTAAGCCCATTTGTTCCTTCTCGGTTTATCATGGAATATAAGAACTTCTAGGCCAAGTAGTTGATATTTTCATGAAATACATGAGTTAGATGGTGTTAGGGAGAGTCAATAGATGTTTGTCAAGCACCCACGATGTTTGAAGACTGAAGAAATCATGGTTTAAGAGTTGTAAGCCCATTTGTTCCTTCTCGGTTTATCATGGAATATAAGAACTTCTAGGCCAAGTAGTTGATGTTTTCATGAAACACATGAGTTAGATGGTGTTTGGGAGAGTCAATAGATGTTTGTCAAGCACCCACGGTGTTTGAAGACTGAAGAAATCATGGTTTAAGAGTTGTAAGCCCATTTGTTCCTTCTCGGTTTATCATGGAATATAAGAACTTCTAGGCCAAGTAGTTGATGTTTTCATGAAACACATGAGTTAGATGGTGTTTGGGAGAGTCAATAGATGTTTGTCAAGCACCCACGGTGTTTGAAGACTGAAGTTTTCATGGTTTAAGAGTTATAAGCCCATTTGTTCCTTCTCGGTTTATCATGGAATATAAGAACTTCTAGGCCAAGTAGTTGATGTTTTCATGAAACACATGAGTTAGATGGTGTTTGGGAGAGTCAATAGATGTTTGTCAAGCTTCCACGGTGTTTGAAGACTCAAGAAATCATGGTTTAAGAGTTGTAAGCCCATTTGTTCCTTCTCGGTTTATCATGGAATATAAGAACTTCTAGGCCAAGTAGTTGATGTTTTCATGAAACACATGAGTTAGATGGTGTTTGGGAGAGTCAATAGATGTTTGTCAAGCACCCACGGTGTTTGAAGACTGAAGAAATGATGGTTTAAGAGTTGTAAGCCCATTTGTTCCTTCTAGGTTTATCATGGAATATAAGAACTTCTAGGCCAAGTAGTTGATGTTTTCATGAAACACATGAGTTAGATGGTGTTTGGGAGAGTCAATAGATGTTTGTCAAGCACCCACGGTGTTTGAAGACTAAAGAAATGATGGTTTAAGAGTTGTAAGCCCATTTGTTCCTTCTCGGTTTATCATGGAATATAAGAACTTCTAGGCCAAGTAGTTGATGTTTTCATGAAACACATGAGTTAGATGGTGTTTGGGAGAGTCAATAGATGTTTGTCAAGCACCCACGGTGTTTGAAGACATAAGAAATCTTGGTTTAAGAGTTGTAAGCCCATTTGTTCCTTCTCGGTTTATCATGGAATATAAGAACTTCTAGGCCAAGTAGTTGATGTTTTCATGAAACACATGAGTTAGATGGTATTTGGGGGAGTCAATAGATGTTTGTCAAGCACCCACGGTGTTTGAAGACATAAGAAATCTTGGTTTAAGAGTTGTAAGCCCATTTGTTCCTTCTCGGTTTATCATGGAATATAAGAACTTCTAGGCCAAGTAGTTGATGTTTTCATGAAACACATGAGTTAGATGGTGTTTGGGAGAGTCAATAGATGTTTGTCAAGCTTCCACGGTGTTTGAAGACTCAAGTTTTCGTGGTTTAAGAGTTGTAACCCCATTTGTTCCTTCTCGGTTTATCATGGAATGTAAGAACTTCTAGGCCAAGTAGTTGATGTTTTCATGAAACACATGAGTTAGATGGTGTTTGGGAGAGTCAATAGAAGTTTGTCAAACTTCCACGGTGTTTGAAGACTCAAGTTATCATGGTTTAAGAGTTGTAAGACGATTTGTTCCTTCTAGGTTTATCATGCAATATAAGAACTTCTAGGCCAAGTAGTTGATGTTTTCATGAAACACATGAGTTAGATGGTGTTTGGGAGAGTCAATAGAAGTTTGTCAAGCTTCGACGGTGTTTGAAGACTCAAGTTTTCATGGTTTAAGAGTTATAAGCCCATTTGTTCCTTCTCGGTTTATCATGGAATATAAGAACTTCTAGGCCAAGTAGTTGATGTTTTCATGAAACACATGAGTTAGATGGTGTTTGGGAGAGTCAATAGAAGTTTGTCAAACTTCCACGGTGTTTGAAGACTCAAGTTATCATGGTTTAAGAGTTGTAAGACGATTTGTTCCTTCTAGGTTTATCATGCAATATAAGAACTTCTAGGCCAAGTAGTTGATGTTTTCATGAAACACATGAGTTAGATGGTGTTTGGGAGAGTCAATAGATGTTTGTCAAGCGCCCACGGTGTTTGAAGACTGAAGAAATGATGGTTTAAGAGTTGTAAGCCCATTGTTCCTTCTCGGTTTATCGTGGAATATAAGAACTTCTAGGCTAAGTAGTTGATATTTTCATGTAACACATGAGTTAGATGGTGTTAGGGAGAGTCAATAGATGTTTGTCAAGCACCCACGATGTTTGAAGACTAAAGAAATTATGGTTTAGGAGTTGTAAGCCCATTTGTACCTTCTCTGTTTACCATGGAATATAAGAACTTTAAGTCCAAGTAATTGACGTTTTCATGAAACACATGAGTTAGATGGTGTTTGGGAGAGTCAATAGAAGTTTGTCAAGCACCCACAGTGTTTGAAGACTAAAGAAATGATGGTTTAAGTGTTGTAAGCCCATTTGTTCCTTCTCGGTTTATCGTGGAATATAAGATCTTCTAGGCCAAGTAGTTGATGTTTTCATGAAACACATGAGTTAGATGGTATTTGGGGGAGTCAATAGATGTTTGTCAAGCACCCACGGTGTTTGAAGACTCAAGTTTTCATGGTTTAAGAGTTGTAAGCCCATTTGTTCCTTCTCGGTTTATCATGGAATATTAGAACTTCTAGGCCAAGTAGTTCATCTTTTCATGAAACACATGAGTTAGATGGTGCTTGGGAGAGTCAATAGAATTTTGTCAAGCTTCCACGGTGTTTGAAGACTCAAGTTTTCATGGTTTAAGAGTTGTAAGCCCATTTGTTCCTTCTCGGTTTATCATGGAATATAAGAACTTCTAGGCCAAGTAGTTGATGTTTTCATGAAACACATGAGTTAGATGGTATTTGGGGGAGTCAATAGATGTTTGTCAAGCACCCACGGTGTTTGAAGACTCAAGTTTTCATGGTTTAAGAGTTGTAAGCCCATTTGTTCCTTCTCGGTTTATCATGGAATATTAGAACTTCTAGGCCAAGTAGTTCATCTTTTCATGAAACACATGAGTTAGATGGTGCTTGGGAGAGTCAATAGAATTTTGTCAAGCTTCCACGGTGTTTGAAGACTCAAGTTTTCATGGTTTAAGAGTTATAAGCCCATTTGTTCCTTCTCGGTTTGTCATGGAATATAAGAACTTCTAGGCCAAGTAGTTCATGTTTTCATGAAACACATGAGTTAGATGGTATTTGGGGGAGTCAATAGATGTTTGTCAAGCACCCACGGTGTTTGAAGACTCAAGTTTTCATGGTTTAAGAGTTGTAAGACGATTTGTTCCTTCTAGGTTTATCATGCAATATAAGAACTTCTAGGCCAAGTAGTTGATGTTTTCATGAAACACATGAGTTAGATGGTGTTTGGGAGAGTCAATAGAAGTTTCTCAAGCTTCGACGGTGTTTGAAGACTCAAGTTTTCATGGTTTAAGAGTTATAAGCCCATTTGTTCCTTCTCGGTTTATCATGGAATATAAGAACTTCTAGGCCAAGTAGTTGATGTTTTCATGAAACACATGAGTTAGATGGTATTTGGGGGAGTCAATAGATGTTTGTCAAGCACCCACGGTGTTTGAAGACATAAGAAATCTTGGTTTAAGAGTTGTAAGCCCATTTGTTCCTTCTCGGTTTATCATGGAATATAAGAACTTCTAGGCCAAGTAGTTGATGTTTTCATGAAACACATGAGTTAGATGGTATTTGGGGGAGTCAATAGATGTTTGTCAAGCACCCACGGTGTTTGAAGACATAAGAAATCTTGGTTTAAGAGTTGTAAGCCCATTTGTTCCTTCTCGGTTTATCATGGAATATAAGAACTTCTAGGCCAAGTAATTCATCTTTTCATGAAACACATGAGTTAGATGGTGCTTGGGAGAGTAAATAGAATTTTGTCAAGCTTCCACGGTGTTTGAAGACTCAAGTTTTCGTGGTTTAAGAGTTGTAACCCCATTTGTTCCTTCTCGGTTTATCATGGAATGTAAGAACTTCTAGGCCAAGTAGTTGATGTTTTCATGAAACACATGAGTTAGATGGTGTTTGGGAGAGTCAATAGAAGTTTGTCAAACTTCCACGGTGTTTGAAGACTCAAGTTATCATGGTTTAAGAGTTGTAAGACGATTTGTTCCTTCTAGGTTTATCATGCAATATAAGAACTTCTAGGCCAAGTAGTTGATGTTTTCATGAAACACATGAGTTAGATGGTGTTTGGGAGAGTCAATAGAAGTTTGTCAAGCTTCGACGGTGTTTGAAGACTCAAGTTTTCATGGTTTAAGAGTTATAAGCCCATTTGTTCCTTCTCGGTTTATCATGGAATATAAGAACTTCTAGGCCAAGTAGTTGATGTTTTCATGAAACACATGAGTTAGATGGTATTTGGGAGAGTCAATAGATGTTTGTCAAGCACCCACGGTGTTTGAAGACTGAAGAAATGATGGTTTAAGAGTTGTAAGCCCATTTGTTCCTTCTCGGTTTATCATGGAATATAAGAACTTCTAGGCCAAGTAGTTGATGTTTTCATGAAACACATGAGTTAGATGGTGTTTGGGAGAGTCAATAGATGTTTGTCAAGCACCCACGGTGTTTGAAGACTGAAGAAATCATGGTTTAAGAGTTATAAGCCCATTTGTTCCTTCTCGGTTTATCATGGAATATAAGAACTTCTAGGCCAAGTAGTTGATGTTTTCATGAAACACATGAGTTAGATGGTGTTTGGGAGAGTCAATAGATGTTTGTCAAGCACCCACGGTGTTTGAAGACTGAAGAAATGATGGTTTAAGAGTTGTAAGCCCATTTGTTCCTTCTCGGTTTATCATGGAATATAAGAACTTCTAGGCCAAGTAGTTGATGTTTTCATGAAACACATGAGTTAGATGGTGTTTGGGAGAGTCAATAGATGTTTGTCAAGCACCCACGGTGTTTGAAGACTCAAGAAATGATGGTTTAAGAGTTGTAAGCCCATTTGTTCCTTCTCGGTTTATCATGGAATATAAGAACTTCTAGGCCAAGTAGTTGATGTTTTCATGAAACACATGAGTTAGATGGTGTTTGGGAGAGTCAATAGATGTTTGTCAAGCACCCACGGTGTTTGAAGACTGAAAAAATGATGGTTTAAGAGTTGTAAGCCCATTTGTTCCTTCTCGGTTTATCATGGAATATAAGAACTTCTAGGCCAAGTAGTTGATGTTTTCATGAAACACATGAGTTAGATGGTGTTTGGGAGAGTCAATAGATGTTTGTGAAGCACCCACGATGTTTGAAGACTGAAGAAATCATGGTTTAAGAGTTGTAAGCCCATTTGTTCCTTCTCGGTTTATCATGGAATATAAGAACTTCTAGGCCAAGTAGTTGATGTTTTCACGAAACACATGAGTTAGATGGTGTTTGGGAGAGTCAATAGATGTTTGTCAAGCACCCACGATGTTTGAAGACTGAAGAAATGATGGTTTAAGAGTTGTAAGCCCATTTGTTCCTTCTCGGTTTATCATGGAATATAAGAACTTCTAGGCCAAGTAGTTGATGTTTTCATGAAACACATGAGTTAGATGGTGTTTGGGAGAGTCAATAGATGTTTGTCAAGCACCCACGGTGTTTGAAGACTGAAGAAATGATGGTTTAAGAGTTGTAAGCCCATTTGTTCCTTCTCGGTTTATCATGGAATATAAGAACTTCTAGGCCAAGTAGTTGATGTTTTCATGAAACACATGAGTTAGATGGTGTTTGGGAGAGTCAATAGATGTTTGTCAAGCACCCACGGTGTTTGAAGACTGAAGAAATGATGGTTTAAGAGTTGTAAGCCCATTTGTTCCTTCTCGGTTTATCATGGAATATAAGAACTTCTAGGCCAAGTAGTTGATGTTTTCATGAAACACATGAGTTAGATGGTGTTTGGGAGAGTCAATAGATGTTTGTCAAGCACCCACGATGTTTGAAGACTAAAGAAATGATGGTTTAAGAGTTGTAAGCCCATTTGTTCCTTCTCGGTTTATCATGGAATATAAGAACTTCTAGGCCAAGTAGTTGATGTTTTCATGAAACACATGAGTTAGATGGTGTTTGGGAGAGTCAATAGATGTTTGTCAAGCACCCACGGTGTTTGAAGACTTAAGAAATGATGGTTTAAGAGTTGTAAGCCCATTTGTTCCTTCTCGGTTTATCATGGAATATAAGAACTTCTAGGCCAAGTAGTTGATGTTTTCATGAAACACATGAGTTAGATGGTGTTTGGGAGAGTCAATAGATGTTTGTCAAGCACCCACGGTGTTTGAAGACCTGAAGAAATGATGGTTTAAGAGTTGTAAGCCCATTTGTTCCTTCTCGGTTTATCATGGAATATAAGAACTTCTAGGCCAAGTAGTTGATGTTTTCATGAAACACATGAGTTAGATGGTGTTTGGGAGAGTCAATAGATGTTTGTCAAGCACCCACGGTGTTTGAAGACTCAAGAAATGATGGTTTAAGAGTTGTAAGCCCATTTGTTCCTTCTCGGTTTATCATGGAATATAAGAACTTCTAGGCCAAGTAGTTGATGTTTTCATGAAACACATGAGTTAGATGGTGTTTGGGAGAGTCAATAGATGTTTGTCAAGCACCCACGGTGTTTGAAGACTGAAGAAATGATGGTTTAAGAGTTGTAAGCCCATTTGTTCCTTCTCGGTTTATCATGGAATATAAGAACTTCTAGGCCAAGTAGTTGATGTTTTCATGAAACACATGAGTTAGATGGTGTTTGGGAGAGTCAATAGATGTTTGTCAAGCACCCACGGTGTTTGAAGACTCAAGAAATGATGGTTTAAGAGTTGTAAGCCCATTTGTTCCTTCTCGGTTTATCATGGAATATAAGAACTTCTAGGCCAAGTAGTTGATGTTTTCATGAAACACATGAGTTAGATGGTGTTTGGGAGAGTCAATAGATGTTTGTCAAGCACCCACGGTGTTTGAAGACTCAAGAAATGATGGTTTAAGAGTTGTAAGCCCATTTGTTCCTTCTCGGTTTATCATGGAATATAAGAACTTCTAGGCCAAGTAGTTGATGTTTTCATGAAACACATGAGTTAGATGGTGTTTGGGAGAGTCAATAGATGTTTGTCAAGCACCCACGGTGTTTGAAGACTGAAGAAATGATGGTTTAAGAGTTGTAAGCCCATTTGTTCCTTCTCGGTTTATCATGGAATATAAGAACTTCTAGGCCAAGTAGTTGATGTTTTCATGAAACACATGAGTTAGATGGTGTTTGGGAGAGTCAATAGATGTTTGTCAAGCACCCACGGTGTTTGAAGACTCAAGAAATGATGGTTTAAGAGTTGTAAGCCCATTTGTTCCTTCTCGGTTTATCATGGAATATAAGAACTTCTAGGCCAAGTAGTTGATGTTTTCATGAAACACATGAGTTAGATGGTGTTTGGGAGAGTCAATAGATGTTTGTCAAGCACCCACGGTGTTTGAAGACTCAAGAAATGATGGTTTAAGAGTTGTAAGCCCATTTGTTCCTTCTCGGTTTATCATGGAATATAAGAACTTCTAGGCCAAGTAGTTGATGTTTTCATGAAACACATGAGTTAGATGGTGTTTGGGAGAGTCAATAGATGTTTGTCAAGCACCCACGGTGTTTGAAGACTGAAGAAATGATGGTTTAAGAGTTGTAAGCCCATTTGTTCCTTCTCGGTTTATCATGGAATATAAGAACTTCTAGGCCAAGTAGTTGATGTTTTCATGAAACACATGAGTTAGATGGTGTTTGGGAGAGTCAATAGATGTTTGTCAAGCACCCACGGTGTTTGAAGACTTGAAGAAATGATGGTTTAAGAGTTGTAAGCCCATTTGTTCCTTCTCGGTTTATCATGGAATATAAGAACTTCTAGGCCAAGTAGTTGATGTTTTCATGAAACACATGAGTTAGATGGTGTTTGGGAGAGTCAATAGATGTTTGTCAAGCACCCACGGTGTTTGAAGACTCAAGAAATGATGGTTTAAGAGTTGTAAGCCCATTTGTTCCTTCTCGGTTTATCATGGAATATAAGAACTTCTAGGCCAAGTAGTTGATGTTTTCATGAAACACATGAGTTAGATGGTGTTTGGGAGAGTCAATAGATGTTTGTCAAGCACCCACGGTGTTTGAAGACTGAAGAAATGATGGTTTAAGAGTTGTAAGCCCATTTGTTCCTTCTCGGTTTATCATGGAATATAAGAACTTCTAGGCCAAGTAGTTGATGTTTTCATGAAACACATGAGTTAGATGGTGTTTGGGAGAGTCAATAGATGTTTGTCAAGCACCCACGGTGTTTGAAGACTCAAGAAATGATGGTTTAAGAGTTGTAAGCCCATTTGTTCCTTCTCGGTTTATCATGGAATATAAGAACTTCTAGGCCAAGTAGTTGATGTTTTCATGAAACACATGAGTTAGATGGTGTTTGGGAGAGTCAATAGATGTTTGTCAAGCACCCACGGTGTTTGAAGACTCAAGAAATGATGGTTTAAGAGTTGTAAGCCCATTTGTTCCTTCTCGGTTTATCATGGAATATAAGAACTTCTAGGCCAAGTAGTTGATGTTTTCATGAAACACATGAGTTAGATGGTGTTTGGGAGAGTCAATAGATGTTTGTCAAGCACCCACGGTGTTTGAAGACTCAAGAAATGATGGTTTAAGAGTTGTAAGCCCATTTGTTCCTTCTCGGTTTATCATGGAATATAAGAACTTCTAGGCCAAGTAGTTGATGTTTTCATGAAACACATGAGTTAGATGGTGTTTGGGAGAGTCAATAGATGTTTGTCAAGCACCCACGGTGTTTGAAGACTGAAGAAATGATGGTTTAAGAGTTGTAAGCCCATTTGTTCCTTCTCGGTTTATCATGGAATATAAGAACTTCTAGGCCAAGTAGTTGATGTTTTCATGAAACACATGAGTTAGATGGTGTTTGGGAGAGTCAATAGATGTTTGTCAAGCACCCACGGTGTTTGAAGACTGAAGAAATGATGGTTTAAGAGTTGTAAGCCCATTTGTTCCTTCTCGGTTTATCATGGAATATAAGAACTTCTAGGCCAAGTAGTTGATGTTTTCATGAAACACATGAGTTAGATGGTGTTTGGGAGAGTCAATAGATGTTTGTCAAGCACCCACGGTGTTTGAAGACTGAAGAAATGATGGTTTAATAGTTATAAGCCCATTTGTTCCTTCTCGGTTTATCATGGATTATAAGAACTTCTAGGACAAGTAGTTGATGTTTTCATGAAACACATGAGTTAGATGGTGTTTGGGAGAGTCAATAGATGTTTGTCAAGCACCCACGGTGTTTGAAGACTGAAGAAATGATGGTTTAAGAGTTGTAAGCCCATTTGTTCCTTCTCGGTTTATCATGGAATATAAGAACTTCTAGGCCAAGTAGTTGATGTTTTCATGAAACACATGAGTTAGATGGTGTTTGGGAGAGTCAATAGATGTTTGTCAATTACCCACGGTGTTTGAAGACTGAAGAAATCATGGCTTAAGAGTTCTAAGCCCATTTGTTCCTTCTCGGTTTATCATGGATTATAAGAACTTCTAGGACAAGTAGTTGATGTTTTCATGAAACACATGAGTTAGATGGTGTTTGGGAGAGTCAATAGATGTTTGTCAAGCACCCACGGTGTTTGAAGACTGAAGAAATGATGGTTTAAGAGTTGTAAGCCCATTTGTTCCTTCTCGGTTTATCATGGAATATAAGAACTTCTAGGCCAAGTAGTTGATGTTTTCATGAAACACATGAGTTAGATGGTGTTTGGGAGAGTCAATAGATGTTTGTCAAGCACCCACGGTGTTTGAAGACTGAAGAAATGATGGTTTAAGAGTTGTAAGCCCATTTGTTCCTTCTCGGTTTATCATGGAATATAAGAACTTCTAGGCCAAGTAGTTGATGTTTTCATGAAACACATGAGTTAGATGGTGTTTGGGAGAGTCAATAGATGTTTGTCAAGCACCCACGGTGTTTGAAGACTGAAGAAATGATGGTTTAAGAGTTGTAAGCCCATTTGTTCCTTCTCGGTTTATCATGGAATATAAGAACTTCTAGGCCAAGTAGTTGATGTTTTCATGAAACACATGAGTTAGATGGTGTTTGGGAGAGTCAATAGATGTTTGTCAAGCACCCACGGTGTTTGAAGACTCAAGAAATGATGGTTTAAGAGTTGTAAGCCCATTTGTTCCTTCTCGGTTTATCATGGAATATAAGAACTTCTAGGCCAAGTAGTTGATGTTTTCATGAAACACATGAGTTAGATGGTGTTTGGGAGAGTCAATAGATGTTTGTCAAGCACCCACGGTGTTTGAAGACTCAAGAAATGATGGTTTAAGAGTTGTAAGCCCATTTGTTCCTTCTCGGTTTATCATGGAATATAAGAACTTCTAGGCCAAGTAGTTGATGTTTTCATGAAACACATGAGTTAGATGGTGTTTGGGAGAGTCAATAGATGTTTGTCAAGCACCCACGGTGTTTGAAGACTCAAGAAATGATGGTTTAAGAGTTGTAAGCCCATTTGTTCCTTCTCGGTTTATCATGGAATATAAGAACTTCTAGGCCAAGTAGTTGATGTTTTCATGAAACACATGAGTTAGATGGTGTTTGGGAGAGTCAATAGATGTTTGTCAAGCACCCACGGTGTTTGAAGACTCAAGAAATGATGGTTTAAGAGTTGTAAGCCCATTTGTTCCTTCTCGGTTTATCATGGAATATAAGAACTTCTAGGCCAAGTAGTTGATGTTTTCATGAAACACATGAGTTAGATGGTGTTTGGGAGAGTCAATAGATGTTTGTCAAGCACCCACGGTGTTTGAAGACTCAAGAAATGATGGTTTAAGAGTTGTAAGCCCATTTGTTCCTTCTCGGTTTATCATGGAATATAAGAACTTCTAGGCCAAGTAGTTGATGTTTTCATGAAACACATGAGTTAGATGGTGTTTGGGAGAGTCAATAGATGTTTGTCAAGCACCCACGGTGTTTGAAGACTGAAGAAATGATGGTTTAAGAGTTGTAAGCCCATTTGTTCCTTCTCGGTTTATCATGGAATATAAGAACTTCTAGGCCAAGTAGTTGATGTTTTCATGAAACACATGAGTTAGATGGTGTTTGGGAGAGTCAATAGATGTTTGTCAATTACCCACGGTGTTTGAAGACTGAAGAAATGATGGTTTAAGAGTTGTAAGCCCATTTGTTCCTTCTCGGTTTATCATGGATTATAAGAACTTCTAGGACAAGTAGTTGATGTTTTCATGAAACACATGAGTTAGATGGTGTTTGGGAGAGTCAATAGATGTTTGTCAAGCACCCACGGTGTTTGAAGACTCAAGAAATGATGGTTTAAGAGTTGTAAGCCCATTTGTTCCTTCTCGGTTTATCATGGAATATAAGAACTTCTAGGCCAAGTAGTTGATGTTTTCATGAAACACATGAGTTAGATGGTGTTTGGGAGAGTCAATAGATGTTTGTCAAGCACCCACGGTGTTTGAAGACTGAAGAAATGATGGTTTAAGAGTTGTAAGCCCATTTGTTCCTTCTCGGTTTATCATGGAATATAAGAACTTCTAGGCCAAGTAGTTGATGTTTTCATGAAACACATGAGTTAGATGGTGTTTGGGAGAGTCAATAGATGTTTGTCAAGCACCCACGGTGTTTGAAGACTGTAGAAATGATGGTTTAAGAGTTGTAAGCCCATTTGTTCCTTCTCGGTTTATCATGGAATATAAGAACTTCTAGGCCAAGTAGTTGATGTTTTCATGAAACACATGAGTTAGATGGTGTTTGGGAGAGTCAATAGATGTTTGTCAAGCACCCACGGTGTTTGAAGACTTAAGAAATGATGGTTTAAGAGTTGTAAGCCCATTTGTTCCTTCTCGGTTTATCATGGAATATAAGAACTTCTAGGCCAAGTAGTTGATGTTTTCATGAAACACATGAGTTAGATGGTGTTTGGGAGAGTCAATAGATGTTTGTCAAGCACCCACGGTGTTTGAAGACTGAAGAAATGATGGTTTAAGAGTTGTAAGCCCATTTGTTCCTTCTCGGTTTATCATGGAATATAAGAACTTCTAGGCCAAGTAGTTGATGTTTTCATGAAACACATGAGTTAGATGGTGTTTGGGAGAGTCAATAGATGTTTGTCAAGCACCCACGGTGTTTGAAGACTCAAGAAATGATGGTTTAAGAGTTGTAAGCCCATTTGTTCCTTCTCGGTTTATCATGGAATATAAGAACTTCTAGGCCAAGTAGTTGATGTTTTCATGAAACACATGAGTTAGATGGTGTTTGGGAGAGTCAATAGATGTTTGTCAAGCACCCACGGTGTTTGAAGACTGAAGAAATGATGGTTTAAGAGTTGTAAGCCCATTTGTTCCTTCTCGGTTTATCATGGAATATAAGAACTTCTAGGCCAAGTAGTTGATGTTTTCATGAAACACATGAGTTAGATGGTGTTTGGGAGAGTCAATAGATGTTTGTCAAGCACCCACGGTGTTTGAAGACTCAAGAAATGATGGTTTAAGAGTTGTAAGCCCATTTGTTCCTTCTCGGTTTATCATGGAATATAAGAACTTCTAGGACAAGTAGTTGATGTTTTCATGAAACACATGAGTTAGATGGTGTTTGGGAGAGTCAATAGATGTTTGTCAAGCACCCACGGTGTTTGAAGACTCAAGAAATGATGGTTTAAGAGTTGTAAGCCCATTTGTTCCTTCTCGGTTTATCATGGAATATAAGAACTTCTAGGCCAAGTAGTTGATGTTTTCATGAAACACATGAGTTAGATGGTGTTTGGGAGAGTCAATAGATGTTTGTCAAGCACCCACGGTGTTTGAAGACTCAAGAAATGATGGTTTAAGAGTTGTAAGCCCATTTGTTCCTTCTCGGTTTATCATGGAATATAAGAACTTCTAGGCCAAGTAGTTGATGTTTTCATGAAACACATGAGTTAGATGGTGTTTGGGAGAGTCAATAGATGTTTGTCAAGCACCCACGGTGTTTGAAGACTGAAGAAATGATGGTTTAAGAGTTGTAAGCCCATTTGTTCCTTCTCGGTTTATCATGGAATATAAGAACTTCTAGGCCAAGTAGTTGATGTTTTCATGAAACACATGAGTTAGATGGTGTTTGGGAGAGTCAATAGATGTTTGTCAAGCACCCACAGTGTTTGAAGACTCAAGAAATGATGGTTTAAGAGTTGTAAGCCCATTTGTTCCTTCTCGGTTTATCATGGAATATAAGAACTTCTAGGCCAAGTAGTTGATGTTTTCATGAAACACATGAGTTAGATGGTGTTTGGGAGAGTCAATAGATGTTTGTCAAGCACCCACGGTGTTTGAAGACTCAAGAAATGATGGTTTAAGAGTTGTAAGCCCATTTGTTCCTTCTCGGTTTATCATGGAATATAAGAACTTCTAGGCCAAGTAGTTGATGTTTTCATGAAACACATGAGTTAGATGGTGTTTGGGAGAGTCAATAGATGTTTGTCAAGCACCCACGGTGTTTGAAGACTGAAGAAATGATGGTTTAAGAGTTGTAAGCCCATTTGTTCCTTCTCGGTTTATCATGGAATATAAGAACTTCTAGGCCAAGTAGTTGATGTTTTCATGAAACACATGAGTTAGATGGTGTTTGGGAGAGTCAATAGATGTTTGTCAAGCACCCACGGTGTTTGAAGACTCAAGAAATGATGGTTTAAGAGTTGTAAGCCCATTTGTTCCTTCTCGGTTTATCATGGAATATAAGAACTTCTAGGCCAAGTAGTTGATGTTTTCATGAAACACATGAGTTAGATGGTGTTTGGGAGAGTCAATAGATGTTTGTCAAGCACCCACGGTGTTTGAAGACTGAAGAAATGATGGTTTAAGAGTTGTAAGCCCATTTGTTCCTTCTCGGTTTATCATGGAATATAAGAACTTCTAGGCCAAGTAGTTGATGTTTTCATGAAACACATGAGTTAGATGGTGTTTGGGAGAGTCAATAGATGTTTGTCAAGCACCCACGGTGTTTGAAGACTCAAGAAATCATGGTTTAAGAGTTGTAAGCCCATTTGTTCCTTCTCGGTTTATCATGAATTATAAGAACTTCTAGGACAAGTAGTTGATGTTTTCATGAAACACATGAGTTAGATGGTGTTTGGGAGAGTCAATAGATGTTTGTCAAGCACCTACGGTGTTTGAAGACCGAAGAAATGATGGTTTAAGAGTTGTAAGCCCATTTGTTCCTTCTCGGTTTATCATGGAATATAAGAACTTCTAGGCCAGGTAGTTGATGTTTTCATGAAACACATGAGTTAGATGGTGTTTGGGAGAGTCAATAGATGTTTGTCAAGCACCCACGGTGTTTGAAGACTGAAGAAATGATGGTTTAAGAGTTGTAAGCCCATTTGTTCCTTCTCGGTTTATCATGGAATATAAGAACTTCTAGGCCAAGTAGTTGATGTTTTCATGAAACACATGAGTTAGATGGTGTTTGGGAGAGTCAATAGATGTTTGTCAAGCACCCACGGTGTTTGAAGACTGAAGAAATGATGGTTTAAGAGTTGTAAGCCCATTTGTTCCTTCTCGGTTTATCATGGAATATAAGAACTTCTAGGCCAAGTAGTTGATGTTTTCATGAAACACATGAGTTAGATGGTGTTTGGGAGAGTCAATAGATGTTTGTCAATTACCCACGGTGTTTGAAGACTGAAGAAATCATGGCTTAAGAGTTCTAAGCCCATTTGTTCCTTCTCGGTTTATCATGGATTATAAGAACTTCTAGGACAAGTAGTTGATGTTTTCATGAAACACATGAGTTAGATGGTGTTTGGGAGAGTCATTAGATGTTTGTCAAGCACCCACGGTGTTTGAAGACTGAAGTTTTCATGGTTTAATAGTTATAAGCCCATTTGTTCCTTCTCGGTTTATCATGGATTATAAGAACTTCTAGGACAAGTAGTTGATGTTTTCATGAAACACATGAGTTAGATGGTGTTTGGGAGAGTCAATAGATGTTTGTCAAGCACCCACGGTGTTTGAAGACTGAAGAAATGATGGTTTAAGAGTTGTAAGCCCATTTGTTCCTTCTCGGTTTATCATGGAATATAAGAACTTCTAGGCCAAGTAGTTGATGTTTTCATGAAACACATGAGTTAGATGGTGTTTGGGAGAGTCAATAGATGTTTGTCAATTACCCACGGTGTTTGAAGACTGAAGAAATGATGGTTTAAGAGTTGTAAGCCCATTTGTTCCTTCTCGGTTTATCATGGAATATAAGAACTTCTAGGACAAGTAGTTGATGTTTTCATGAAACACATGAGTTAGATGGTGTTTGGGAGAGTCAATAGATGTTTGTCAAGCACCCACGGTGTTTGAAGACTGAAGAAATGATGGTTTAAGAGTTGTAAGCCCATTTGTTCCTTCTCGGTTTATCATGGAATATAAGAACTTCTAGGCCAAGTAGTTGATGTTTTCATGAAACACATGAGTTAGATGGTGTTTGGGAGAGTCAATAGATGTTTGTCAAGCACCCACGGTGTTTGAAGACTGAAGAAATGATGGTTTAAGAGTTGTAAGCCCATTTGTTCCTTCTCGGTTTATCATGGAATATAAGAACTTCTAGGCCAAGTAGTTGATGTTTTCATGAAACACATGAGTTAGATGGTGTTTGGGAGAGTCAATAGATGTTTGTCAATTACCCACGGTGTTTGAAGACTGAAGAAATGATGGTTTAAGAGTTGTAAGCCCATTTGTTCCTTCTCGGTTTATCATGGAATATAAGAACTTCTAGGCCAAGTAGTTGATGTTTTCATGAAACACATGAGTTAGATGGTGTTTGGGAGAGTCAATAGATGTTTGTCAAGCACCCACGGTGTTTGAAGACTGCAGAAATGATGGTTTAAGAGTTGTAAGCCCATTTGTTCCTTCTCGGTTTATCATGGAATATAAGAACTTCTAGGCCAAGTAGTTGATGTTTTCATGAAACACATGAGTTAGATGGTGTTTGGGAGAGTCAATAGATGTTTGTCAAGCACCCACGGTGTTTGAAGACTGAAGAAATGATGGTTTAAGAGTTGTAAGCCCATTTGTTCCTTCTCGGTTTATCATGGAATATAAGAACTTCTAGGCCAAGTAGTTGATGTTTTCATGAAACACATGAGTTAGATGGTGTTTGGGAGAGTCAATAGATGTTTGTCAATTACCCACGGTGTTTGAAGACTGAAGAAATGATGGTTTAAGAGTTGTAAGCCCATTTGTTCCTTCTCGGTTTATCATGGAATATAAGAACTTCTAGGCCAAGTAGTTGATGTTTTCATGAAACACATGAGTTAGATGGTGTTTGGGAGAGTCAATAGATGTTTGTCAAGCACCCACGGTGTTTGAAGACTGAAGAAATGATGGTTTAAGAGTTGTAAGCCCATTTGTTCCTTCTCGGTTTATCATGGAATATAAGAACTTCTAGGCCAAGTAGTTGATGTTTTCATGAAACACATGAGTTAGATGGTGTTTGGGAGAGTCAATAGATGTTTGTCAAGCACCCACGGTGTTTGAAGACTTCAGAAATGATGGTTTAAGAGTTGTAAGCCCATTTGTTCCTTCTCGGTTTATCATGGAATATAAGAACTTCTAGGCCAAGTAGTTGATGTTTTCATGAAACACATGAGTTAGATGGTGTTTGGGAGAGTCAATAGATGTTTGTCAAGCACCCCAGGTGTTTGAAGTCTGCTGAAATGATGGTTTAAGAGTTGTAAGCCCATTTGTTCCTTCTCGGTTTATCATGGAATATAAGAACTTCTAGGCCAAGTAGTTGATGTTTTCATGAAACACATGAGTTAGATGGTGTTTGGGAGAGTCAATAGATGTTTGTCAAGCACCTACGGTGTTTGAAGACTGAAGAAATGATGGTTTAAGAGTTGTAAGCCCATTTGTTCCTTCTCGGTTTATCATGGAATATAAAAATTCTAGGCCAAGTAGTTGATGTTTTCAAGAAACACATGAGTTAGATGGTGTTTGGGAGAGTCAATAGATGTTTGTGAAGCACCAACGGTGTTTGAAGACTGAAGAAATGATGGTTTAAGAGTTGTAAGCCCATTTGTTCCTTCTCGGTTTATCATGGAATATAAGAACTTCTAGGCCAAGTAGTTGATGTTTTCATGAAACACATGAGTTAGATGGTGTTTGGGAGAGTCAATAGATGTTTGTCAAGCACCCACGGTGTTTGAAGACTGAAGAAATTATGGTTTAAGAGTTGTAAGCCCATTTGTTCCTTCTCGGTTTATCATGGAATATAAGAACTTCTAGGCCAAGTAGTTGATGTTTTCATGAAACACATGAGTTAGATGGTGTTTGGGAGAGTCAATAGATGTTTGTCAAGCACCCACGGTGTTTGAAGACTAAAGAAATGATGGTTTAAGAGTTGTAAGCCCATTTGTTCCTTCTCGGTTTATCATGGAATATAAGAACTTCTAGGCCAAGTAGTTGATGTTTTCATGAAACACATGAGTTAGATGGTGTTTGGGAGAGTCAATAGATGTTTGTCAAGCACCCACGGTGTTTGAAGACTTAAGAAATTATGGTTTAAGAGTTGTAAGCCCATTTGTTCCTTCTCGGTTTATCATGGAATATAAGAACTTCTAGGCCAAGTAGTTGATGTTTTCATGAAACACATGAGTTAGATGGTGTTTGGGAGAGTCAATAGATGTTTGTCAAGCACCCACGGTGTTTGAAGACTAAAGAAATGATGGTTTAAGAGTTGTAAGCCCATTTGTTCCTTCTCGGTTTATCATGGAATATAAGAACTTCTAGGCCAAGTAGTTGATGTTTTCATGAAACAGATGAGTTAGATGGTGTTTGGGAGAGTCAATAGATGTTTGTCAAGCACCCACGGTGTTTGAAGACTGAAGAAATGATGGTTTAAGGGTTGTAAGCCCATTTGTTCCTTCTCGGTTTATCATGGAATATAAGAACTTCTAGGCCAAGTAGTTGATGTTTTCATGAAACACATGAGTTAGATGGTGTTTGGGAGAGTCAATAGATGTTTGTCAAGCACCCACGGTGTTTGAAGACTCAAGAAATGATGGTTTAAGAGTTGTAAGCCCATTTGTTCCTTCTCGGTTTATCATGGAATATAAGAACTTCTAGGCCAAGTAGTTGATGTTTTCATGAAACACATGAGTTAGATGGTGTTTGGGAGAGTCAATAGATGTTTGTCAAGCACCCACGGTGTTTGAAGACTGAAGAAATGATGGTTTAAGAGTTGTAAGCCCATTTGTTCCTTCTCGGTTTATCATGGAATATAAGAACTTCTAGGCCAAGTAGTTGATGTTTTCATGAAACAGATGAGTTAGATGGTGTTTGGGAGAGTCAATAGATGTTTGTCAAGCACCCACGGTGTTTGAAGACTCAAGAAATGATGGTTTAAGAGTTGTAAGCCCATTTGTTCCTTCTCGGTTTATCATGGAATATAAGAACTTCTAGGCCAAGTAGTTGATGTTTTCATGAAACACATGAGTTAGATGGTGTTTGGGAGAGTCAATAGATGTTTGTCAAGCACCCACGGTGTTTGAAGACTCAAGAAATGATGGTTTAAGAGTTGTAAGCCCATTTGTTCCTTCTCGGTTTATCATGGAATATAAGAACTTCTAGGCCAAGTAGTTGATGTTTTCATGAAACACATGAGTTAGATGGTGTTTGGGAGAGTCAATAGATGTTTGTCAAGCACCCACGGTGTTTGAAGACTCAAGAAATGATGGTTTAAGAGTTGTAAGCCCATTTGTTCCTTCTCGGTTTATCATGGAATATAAGAACTTCTAGGCCAAGTAGTTGATGTTTTCATGAAACACATGAGTTAGATGGTGTTTGGGAGAGTCAATAGATGTTTGTCAAGCACCCACGGTGTTTGAAGACTTAAGAAATGATGGTTTAAGAGTTGTAAGCCCATTTGTTCCTTCTCGGTTTATCATGGAATATAAGAACTTCTAGGCCAAGTAGTTGATGTTTTCATGAAACACATGAGTTAGATGGTGTTTGGGAGAGTCAATAGATGTTTGTCAAGCACCCACGGTGTTTGAAGACTCAAGAAATGATGGTTTAAGAGTTGTAAGCCCATTTGTTCCTTCTCGGTTTATCATGGAATATAAGAACTTCTAGGCCAAGTAGTTGATGTTTTCATGAAACACATGAGTTAGATGGTGTTTGGGAGAGTCAATAGATGTTTGTCAAGCACCCACGGTGTTTGAAGACTGAAGAAATGATGGTTTAAGAGTTGTAAGCCCATTTGTTCCTTCTCGGTTTATCATGGAATATAAGAACTTCTAGGCCAAGTAGTTGATGTTTTCATGAAACACATGAGTTAGATGGTGTTTGGGAGAGTCAATAGATGTTTGTCAAGCACCCACGGTGTTTGAAGACTGAAGAAATGATGGTTTAAGAGTTGTAAGCCCATTTGTTCCTTCTCGGTTTATCATGGAATATAAGAACTTCTAGGCCAAGTAGTTGATGTTTTCATGAAACACATGAGTTAGATGGTGTTTGGGAGAGTCAATAGATGTTTGTCAATCACCCACGGTGTTTGAAGACCGAAGAAATGATGGTTTAAGAGTTGTAAGCCCATTTGTTCCTTCTCGGTTTATCATGGAATATAAGAACTTCTAGGCCAAGTAGTTGATGTTTTCATGAAACACATGAGTTAGATGGTGTTTGGGAGAGTCAATAGATGTTTGTCAATTACCCACGGTGTTTGAAGACTGAAGAAATCATGGCTTAAGAGTTCTAAGCCCATTTGTTCCTTCTCGGTTTATCATGGATTATAAGAACTTCTAGGACAAGTAGTTGATGTTTTCATGAAACACATGAGTTAGATGGTGTTTGGGAGAGTCATTAGATGTTTGTCAAGCACCCACGGTGTTTGAAGACTGAAGTTTTCATGGTTTAATAGTTATAAGCCCATTTGTTCCTTCTCGGTTTATCATGGATTATAAGAACTTCTAGGCCAAGTAGTTGATGTTTTCATGAAACACATGAGTTAGATGGTGTTTGGGAGAGTCAATAGATGTTTGTCAAGCACCCACGGTGTTTGAAGACTGAAGAAATGATGGTTTAAGAGTTGTAAGCCCATTTGTTCCTTCTCGGTTTATCATGGAATATAAGAACTTCTAGGCCAAGTAGTTGATGTTTTCATGAAACACATGAGTTAGATGGTGTTTGGGAGAGTCAATAGATGTTTGTCAATTACCCACGGTGTTTGAAGACTGAAGAAATGATGGTTTAAGAGTTGTAAGCCCATTTGTTCCTTCTCGGTTTATCATGGAATATAAGAACTTCTAGGCCAAGTAGTTGATGTTTTCATGAAACACATGAGTTAGATGGTGTTTGGGAGAGTCAATAGATGTTTGTCAAGCACCCACGGTGTTTGAAGACTGAAGAAATGATGGTTTAAGAGTTGTAAGCCCATTTGTTCCTTCTCGGTTTATCATGGAATATAAGAACTTCTAGGCCAAGTAGTTGATGTTTTCATGAAACACATGAGTTAGATGGTGTTTGGGAGAGTCAATAGATGTTTGTCAAGCACCCACGGTGTTTGAAGAGTCAAGAAATGATGGTTTAAGAGTTGTAAGCCCATTTGTTCCTTCTCGGTTTATCATGGAATATAAGAACTTCTAGGCCAAGTAGTTGATGTTTTCATGAAACACATGAGTTAGATGGTGTTTGGGAGAGTCAATAGATGTTTGTCAAGCACCCACGGTGTTTGAAGACTCAAGAAATGATGGTTTAAGAGTTGTAAGCCCATTTGTTCCTTCTCGGTTTATCATGGAATATAAGAACTTCTAGGCCAAGTAGTTGATGTTTTCATGAAACACATGAGTTAGATGGTGTTTGGGAGAGTCAATAGATGTTTGTCAAGCACCCACGGTGTTTGAAGACTCAAGAAATGATGGTTTAAGAGTTGTAAGCCCATTTGTTCCTTCTCGGTTTATCATGGAATATAAGAACTTCTAGGCCAAGTAGTTGATGTTTTCATGAAACACATGAGTTAGATGGTGTTTGGGAGAGTCAATAGATGTTTGTCAAGCACCCACGGTGTTTGAAGACTGAAGAAATGATGGTTTAAGAGTTGTAAGCCCATTTGTTCCTTCTCGGTTTATCATGGAATATAAGAACTTCTAGGCCAAGTAGTTGATGTTTTCATGAAACACATGAGTTAGATGGTGTTTGGGAGAGTCAATAGATGTTTGTCAAGCACCCACGGTGTTTGAAGACTGAAGAAATGATGGTTTAAGAGTTGTAAGCCCATTTGTTCCTTCTCGGTTTATCATGGAATATAAGAACTTCTAGGCCAAGTAGTTGATGTTTTCATGAAACACATGAGTTAGATGGTGTTTGGGAGAGTCAATAGATGTTTGTCAATTACCCACGGTGTTTGAAGACTGAAGAAATGATGGTTTAAGAGTTGTAAGCCCATTTGTTCCTTCTCGGTTTATCATGGAATATAAGAACTTCTAGGCCAAGTAGTTGATGTTTTCATGAAACACATGAGTTAGATGGTGTTTGGGAGAGTCAATAGATGTTTGTCAAGCACCCACGGTGTTTGAAGACTCAAGAAATGATGGTTTAAGAGTTGTAAGCCCATTTGTTCCTTCTCGGTTTATCATGGAATATAAGAACTTCTAGGCCAAGTAGTTGATGTTTTCATGAAACACATGAGTTAGATGGTGTTTGGGAGAGTCAATAGATGTTTGTCAAGCACCCACGGTGTTTGAAGACTGAAGAAATGATGGTTTAAGAGTTGTAAGCCCATTTGTTCCTTCTCGGTTTATCATGGAATATAAGAACTTCTAGGCCAAGTAGTTGATGTTTTCATGAAACACATGAGTTAGATGGTGTTTGGGAGAGTCAATAGATGTTTGTCAAGCACCCACGGTGTTTGAAGACTCAAGAAATGATGGTTTAAGAGTTGTAAGCCCATTTGTTCCTTCTCGGTTTATCATGGAATATAAGAACTTCTAGGCCAAGTAGTTGATGTTTTCATGAAACACATGAGTTAGATGGTGTTTGGGAGAGTCAATAGATGTTTGTCAAGCACCCACGGTGTTTGAAGACTGAAGAAATGATGGTTTAAGAGTTGTAAGCCCATTTGTTCCTTCTCGGTTTATCATGGAATATAAGAACTTCTAGGCCAAGTAGTTGATGTTTTCATGAAACACATGAGTTAGATGGTGTTTGGGAGAGTCAATAGATGTTTGTCAATTACCCACGGTGTTTGAAGACTGAAGAAATGATGGTTTAAGAGTTGTAAGCCCATTTGTTCCTTCTCGGTTTATCATGGAATATAAGAACTTCTAGGACAAGTAGTTGATGTTTTCATGAAACACATGAGTTAGATGGTGTTTGGGAGAGTCAATAGATGTTTGTCAAGCACCCACGGTGTTTGAAGACTGAAGAAATGATGGTTTAAGAGTTGTAAGCCCATTTGTTCCTTCTCGGTTTATCATGGAATATAAGAACTTCTAGGCCAAGTAGTTGATGTTTTCATGAAACACATGAGTTAGATGGTGTTTGGGAGAGTCAATAGATGTTTGTCAAGCACCCACGGTGTTTGAAGACCGAAGAAATGATGGTTTAAGAGTTGTAAGCCCATTTGTTCCTTCTCGGTTTATCATGGAATATAAGAACTTCTAGGCCAAGTAGTTGATGTTTTCATGAAACACATGAGTTAGATGGTGTTTGGGAGAGTCAATAGATGTTTGTCAATTACCCACGGTGTTTGAAGACTGAAGAAATGATGGTTTAAGAGTTGTAAGCCCATTTGTTCCTTCTCGGTTTATCATGGAATATAAGAACTTCTAGGCCAAGTAGTTGATGTTTTCATGAAACACATGAGTTAGATGGTGTTTGGGAGAGTCAATAGATGTTTGTCAAGCACCCACGGTGTTTGAAGACTGAAGAAATGATGGTTTAAGAGTTGTAAGCCCATTTGTTCCTTCTCGGTTTATCATGGAATATAAGAACTTCTAGGCCAAGTAGTTGATGTTTTCATGAAACACATGAGTTAGATGGTGTTTGGGAGAGTCAATAGATGTTTGTCAAGCACCCACGGTGTTTGAAGACTTAGGAAATGATGGTTTAAGAGTTGTAAGCCCATTTGTTCCTTCTCGGTTTATCATGGAATATAAGAACTTCTAGGCCAAGTAGTTGATGTTTTCATGAAACACATGAGTTAGATGGTGTTTGGGAGAGTCAATAGATGTTTGTCAAGCACCCACGGTGTTTGAAGACTGAAGAAATGATGGTTTAAGAGTTGTAAGTCCATTTGTTCCTTCACGGTTTATCATGGAATAAAAGACTTCTAGGCCAAGTAGTCGATGTTTTCATGAAACCCATGAGTTAGATGGTGTTTGGGAGAGTCAATAGATGTTTGTCAAGCACCCACGGTGTTTGAAGACTGAAGAAATGATGGTTTAAGAGTTGTAAGCCCATTTGTTCCTTCTCGGTTTATCATGGAATATAAGAACTTCTAGGCCAAGTAGTTGATGTTTTCATGAAACACATGAGTTAGATGGTGTTTGGGAGAGTCAATAGATGTTTGTCAAGCACCCACGGTGTTTGAAGACTAAAGAAATGATGGTTTAAGAGTTGTAAGCCCATTTGTTCCTTCTCGGTTTATCATGGAATATAAGAACTTCTAGGCCAAGTAGTTGATGTTTTCATGAAACACATGAGTTAGATGGTGTTTGGGAGAGTCAATAGATGTTTGTCAAGCACCCACGGTGTTTGAAGACTGAAGAAATGATGGTTTAAGAGTTGTAAGCCCATTTGTTCCTTCTCGGTTTATCATGGAATATAAGAACTTCTAGGCCAAGTAGTTGATGTTTTCATGAAACACATGAGTTAGATGGTGTTTGGGAGAGTCAATAGATGTTTGTCAATTACCCACGGTGTTTGAAGACTGAAGAAATGATGGTTTAAGAGTTGTAAGCCCATTTGTTCCTTCTCGGTTTATCATGGAATATAAGAACTTCTAGGCCAAGTAGTTGATGTTTTCATGAAACACATGAGTTAGATGGTGTTTGGGAGAGTCAATAGATGTTTGTCAAGCACCCACGGTGTTTGAAGACTGAAGAAATGATGGTTTAAGAGTTGTAAGCCCATTTGTTCCTTCTCGGTTTATCATGGAATATAAGAACTTCTAGGCCAAGTAGTTGATGTTTTCATGAAACACATGAGTTAGATGGTGTTTGGGAGAGTCAATAGATGTTTGTCAAGCACCCACGGTGTTTGAAGACTGAAGAAATGATGGTTTAAGAGTTGTAAGCCCATTTGTTCCTTCTCGGTTTATCATGGAATATAAGAACTTCTAGGCCAAGTAGTTGATGTTTTCATGAAACACATGAGTTAGATGGTGTTTGGGAGAGTCAATAGATGTTTGTCAATTACCCACGGTGTTTGAAGACTGAAGAAATGATGGTTTAAGAGTTGTAAGCCCATTTGTTCCTTCTCGGTTTATCATGGAATATAAGAACTTCTAGGCCAAGTAGTTGATGTTTTCATGAAACACATGAGTTAGATGGTGTTTGGGAGAGTCAATAGATGTTTGTCAAGCACCCACGGTGTTTGAAGACTGAAGAAATGATGGTTTAAGAGTTGTAAGCCCATTTGTTCCTTCTCGGTTTATCATGGAATATAAGAACTTCTAGGCCAAGTAGTTGATGTTTTCATGAAACACATGAGTTAGATGGTGTTTGGGAGAGTCAATAGATGTTTGTCAAGCACCCACGGTGTTTGAAGACTGAAGAAATGATGGTTTAAGAGTTGTAAGCCCATTTGTTCCTTCTCGGTTTATCATGGAATATAAGAACTTCTAGGCCAAGTAGTTGATGTTTTCATGAAACACATGAGTTAGATGGTGTTTGGGAGAGTCAATAGATGTTTGTCAAGCACCCACGGTGGTTGAAGACTCAAGAAATGATGGTTTAAGAGTTGTAAGCCCATTTGTTCCTTCTCGGTTTATCATGGAATATAAGAACTTCTAGGCCAAGTAGTTGATGTTTTCATGAAATACATGAGTTAGATGGTGTTTGGGAGAGTCAATAGATGTTTGTCAAGCACCCACGGTGTTTGAAGACTCAAGAAATGATGGTTTAAGAGTTGAAAGCCCATTTGTTCCATCTCGCTTTATCATGTAATATAAGAACTTCTAGGCCAAGTAGTTGATGTTTTCATGAAACACATGAGTTAGATGGTGTTTGGGAGAGTCAATAGATGTTTGTCAAGCATCCACGGTGTTTGAAGACTGAAGAAATGATGGTTTAAGAGTTGTAAGCCCATTTGTTCCTTCTCGGTTTATCATGGAATATAAGAACTTCTAGGCCAAGTAGTTGATGTTTTCATGAAACACATGAGTTAGATGGTGTTTGGGAGAGTCAATAGATGTTTGTCAAGCACCCACGGTGTTTGAAGACTGAAGAAATGATGGTTTAAGAGTTGTAAGCCCATTTGTTCCTTCTCGGTTTATCATGGAATATAAGAACTTCTAGGCCAAGTAGTTGATGTTTTCATGAAACACATGAGTTAGATGGTGTTTGGGAGAGTCAATAGATGTTTGTCAAGCACCCACGGTGTTTGAAGACTCAAGAAATGATGGTTTAAGAGTTGTAAGCCCATTTGTTCCTTCTCGGTTTATCATGGAATATAAGAACTTCTAGGCCAAGTAGTTGATGTTTTCATGAAACACATGAGTTAGATGGTGTTTGGGAGAGTCAATAGATGTTTGTCAAGCACCCACGGTGTTTGAAGACTGAAGAAATGATGGTTTAAGAGTTGTAAGCCCATTTGTTCCTTCTCGGTTTATCATGGAATATAAGAACTTCTAGGCCAAGTAGTTGATGTTTTCATGAAACACATGAGTTAGATGGTGTTTGGGAGAGTCAATAGATGTTTGTCAAGCACCCACGGTGTTTGAAGACTCAAGAAATGATGGTTTAAGAGTTGTAAGCCCATTTGTTCCTTCTCGGTTTATCATGGAATATAAGAACTTCTAGGCCAAGTAGTTGATGTTTTCATGAAACACATGAGTTAGATGGTGTTTGGGAGAGTCAATAGATGTTTGTCAAGCACCCACGGTGTTTGAAGACTAAAGAAATGATGGTTTAAGAGTTGTAAGCCCATTTGTTCCTTCTCGGTTTATCATGGAATATAAGAACTTCTAGGCCAAGTAGTTGATGTTTTCATGAAACACATGAGTTAGATGGTGTTTGGGAGAGTCAATAGATGTTTGTCAATTACCCACGGTGTTTGAAGACTGAAGAAATGATGGTTTAAGAGTTGTAAGCCCATTTGTTCCTTCTCGGTTTATCATGGAATATAAGAACTTCTAGGCCAAGTAGTTGATGTTTTCATGAAACACATGAGTTAGATGGTGTTTGGGAGAGTCAATAGATGTTTGTCAAGCACCCACGGTGTTTGAAGACCGAAGAAATGATGGTTTAAGAGTTGTAAGCCCATTTGTTCCTTCTCGGTTTATCATGGAATATAAGAACTTCTAGGCCAAGTAGTTGATGTTTTCATGAAACACATGAGTTAGATGGTGTTTGGGAGAGTCAATAGATGTTTGTCAAGCACCCACGGTGTTTGAAGACTGAAGAAATGATGGTTTAAGAGTTGTAAGCCCATTTGTTCCTTCTCGGTTTATCATGGAATATAAGAACTTCTAGGCCAAGTAGTTGATGTTTTCATGAAACACATGAGTTAGATGGTGTTTGGGAGAGTCAATAGATGTTTGTCAAGCACCCACGGTGTTTGAAGACTCGAAGAAATGATGGTTTAAGAGTTGTAAGCCCATTTGTTCCTTCTCGGTTTATCATGGAATATAAGAACTTCTAGGCCAAGTAGTTGATGTTTTCATGAAACACATGAGTTAGATGGTGTTTGGGAGAGTCAATAGATGTTTGTCAATTACCCACGGTGTTTGAAGACTGAAGAAATGATGGTTTAAGAGTTGTAAGCCCATTTGTTCCTTCTCGGTTTATCATGGAATATAAGAACTTCTAGGCCAAGTAGTTGATGTTTTCATGAAACACATGAGTTAGATGGTGTTTGGGAGAGTCAATAGATGTTTGTCAAGCACCCACGGTGTTTGAAGACTGAAGAAATGATGGTTTAAGAGTTGTAAGCCCATTTGTTCCTTCTCGGTTTATCATGGAATATAAGAACTTCTAGGCCAAGTAGTTGATGTTTTCATGAAACACATGAGTTAGATGGTGTTTGGGAGAGTCAATAGATGTTTGTCAATTACCCACGGTGTTTGAAGACTGAAGAAATGATGGTTTAAGAGTTGTAAGCCCATTTGTTCCTTCTCGGTTTATCATGGAATATAAGAACTTCTAGGCCAAGTAGTTGATGTTTTCATGAAACACATGAGTTAGATGGTGTTTGGGAGAGTCAATAGATGTTTGTCAAGCACCCACGGTGTTTGAAGACTGAAGAAATGATGGTTTAAGAGTTGTAAGCCCATTTGTTCCTTCTCGGTTTATCATGGAATATAAGAACTTCTAGGCCAAGTAGTTGATGTTTTCATGAAACACATGAGTTAGATGGTGTTTGGGAGAGTCAATAGATGTTTGTCAAGCACCCACGGTGTTTGAAGACTGAAGAAATGATGGTTTAAGAGTTGTAAGCCCATTTGTTCCTTCTCGGTTTATCATGGAATATAAGAACTTCTAGGCCAAGTAGTTGATGTTTTCATGAAACACATGAGTTAGATGGTGTTTGGGAGAGTCAATAGATGTTTGTCAATTACCCACGGTGTTTGAAGACTGAAGAAATGATGGTTTAAGAGTTGTAAGCCCATTTGTTCCTTCTCGGTTTATCATGGAATATAAGAACTTCTAGGCCAAGTAGTTGATGTTTTCATGAAACACATGAGTTAGATGGTGTTTGGGAGAGTCAATAGATGTTTGTCAAGCACCCACGGTGTTTGAAGACTGAAGAAATGATGGTTTAAGAGTTGTAAGCCCATTTGTTCCTTCTCGGTTTATCATGGAATATAAGAACTTCTAGGCCAAGTAGTTGATGTTTTCATGAAACACATGAGTTAGATGGTGTTTGGGAGAGTCAATAGATGTTTGTCAAGCACCCACGGTGTTTGAAGACTCAAGAAATGATGGTTTAAGAGTTGTAAGCCCATTTGTTCCTTCTCGGTTTATCATGGAATATAAGAACTTCTAGGCCAAGTAGTTGATGTTTTCATGAAACACATGAGTTAGATGGTGTTTGGGAGAGTCAATAGATGTTTGTCAAGCACCCACGGTGTTTGAAGACTCAAGAAATGATGGTTTAAGAGTTGTAAGCCCATTTGTTCCTTCTCGGTTTATCATGGAATATAAGAACTTCTAGGCCAAGTAGTTGATGTTTTCATGAAACACATGAGTTAGATGGTGTTTGGGAGAGTCAATAGATGTTTGTCAAGCACCCACGGTGTTTGAAGACTCAAGAAATGATGGTTTAAGAGTTGTAAGCCCATTTGTTCCTTCTCGGTTTATCATGGAATATAAGAACTTCTAGGCCAAGTAGTTGATGTTTTCATGAAACACATGAGTTAGATGGTGTTTGGGAGAGTCAATAGATGTTTGTCAAGCACCCACGGTGTTTGAAGACTCAAGAAATGATGGTTTAAGAGTTGTAAGCCCATTTGTTCCTTCTCGGTTTATCATGGAATATAAGAACTTCTAGGCCAAGTAGTTGATGTTTTCATGAAACACATGAGTTAGATGGTGTTTGGGAGAGTCAATAGATGTTTGTCAAGCACCCACGGTGTTTGAAGACTCAAGAAATGATGGTTTAAGAGTTGTAAGCCCATTTGTTCCTTCTCGGTTTATCATGGAATATAAGAACTTCTAGGCCAAGTAGTTGATGTTTTCATGAAACACATGAGTTAGATGGTGTTTGGGAGAGTCAATAGATGTTTGTCAAGCACCCACGGTGTTTGAAGACTGAAGAAATGATGGTTTAAGAGTTGTAAGCCCATTTGTTCCTTCTCGGTTTATCATGGAATATAAGAACTTCTAGGCCAAGTAGTTGATGTTTTCATGAAACACATGAGTTAGATGGTGTTTGGGAGAGTCAATAGATGTTTGTCAATTACCCACGGTGTTTGAAGACTGAAGAAATGATGGTTTAAGAGTTGTAAGCCCATTTGTTCCTTCTCGGTTTATCATGGAATATAAGAACTTCTAGGCCAAGTAGTTGATGTTTTCATGAAACACATGAGTTAGATGGTGTTTGGGAGAGTCAATAGATGTTTGTCAAGCACCCACGGTGTTTGAAGACTGAAGAAATGATGGTTTAAGAGTTGTAAGCCCATTTGTTCCTTCTCGGTTTATCATGGAATATAAGAACTTCTAGGCCAAGTAGTTGATGTTTTCATGAAACACATGAGTTAGATGGTGTTTGGGAGAGTCAATAGATGTTTGTCAATTACCCACGGTGTTTGAAGACTGAAGAAATGATGGTTTAAGAGTTGTAAGCCCATTTGTTCCTTCTCGGTTTATCATGGAATATAAGAACTTCTAGGCCAAGTAGTTGATGTTTTCATGAAACACATGAGTTAGATGGTGTTTGGGAGAGTCAATAGATGTTTGTCAAGCACCCACGGTGTTTGAAGACTCAAGAAATGATGGTTTAAGAGTTGTAAGCCCATTTGTTCCTTCTCGGTTTATCATGGAATATAAGAACTTCTAGGCCAAGTAGTTGATGTTTTCATGAAACACATGAGTTAGATGGTGTTTGGGAGAGTCAATAGATGTTTGTCAAGCACCCACGGTGTTTGAAGACTCAAGAAATGATGGTTTAAGAGTTGTAAGCCCATTTGTTCCTTCTCGGTTTATCATGGAATATAAGAACTTCTAGGCCAAGTAGTTGATGTTTTCATGAAACACATGAGTTAGATGGTGTTTGGGAGAGTCAATAGATGTTTGTCAATTACCCACGGTGTTTGAAGACTGAAGAAATGATGGTTTAAGAGTTGTAAGCCCATTTGTTCCTTCTCGGTTTATCATGGAATATAAGAACTTCTAGGCCAAGTAGTTGATGTTTTCATGAAACACATGAGTTAGATGGTGTTTGGGAGAGTCAATAGATGTTTGTCAAGCACCCACGGTGTTTGAAGACTGAAGAAATGATGGTTTAAGAGTTGTAAGCCCATTTGTTCCTTCTCGGTTTATCATGGAATATAAGAACTTCTAGGCCAAGTAGTTGATGTTTTCATGAAACACATGAGTTAGATGGTGTTTGGGAGAGTCAATAGATGTTTGTCAAGCACCCACGGTGTTTGAAGACTCAAGAAATGATGGTTTAAGAGTTGTAAGCCCATTTGTTCCTTCTCGGTTTATCATGGAATATAAGAACTTCTAGGCCAAGTAGTTGATGTTTTCATGAAACACATGAGTTAGATGGTGTTTGGGAGAGTCAATAGATGTTTGTCAAGCACCCACGGTGTTTGAAGACTCAAGAAATGATGGTTTAAGAGTTGTAAGCCCATTTGTTCCTTCTCGGTTTATCATGGAATATAAGAACTTCTAGGCCAAGTAGTTGATGTTTTCATGAAACACATGAGTTAGATGGTGTTTGGGAGAGTCAATAGATGTTTGTCAAGCACCCACGGTGTTTGAAGACTCGAAGTAATGATGGTTTAAGAGTTGTAAGCCCATTTGTTCCTTCTCGGTTTATCATGGAATATAAGAACTTCTAGGCCAAGTAGTTGATGTTTTCATGAAACACATGAGTTAGATGGTGTTTGGGAGAGTCAATAGATGTTTGTCAAGCACCCACGGTGTTTGAAGGCTCAAGTTATCATGGTTTAAGAGTTGTAAGCCCATTTGTTCCTTCTCGGTTTATCATGGAATATAAGAACTTCTAGGCCAAGTAGTTGATGTTTTCATGAAACACATGAGTTAGATGGTGTTTGGGAGAGTCAATAGATGTTTGTCAAGCACCCACGGTGTTTGAAGACTAAAGAAATGATGGTTTAAGAGTTGTAAGCCCATTTGTTCCTTCTCGGTTTATCATGGAATATAAGAACTTCTAGGCCAAGTAGTTGATGTTTTCATGAAACAGATGAGTTAGATGGTGTTTGGGAGAGTCAATAGATGTTTGTCAAGCACCCACGGTGTTTGAAGACTTAAGAACTGATGGTTTAAGAGTTGTAAGCCCATTTGTTCCTTCTCGGTTTATCATGGAATATAAGAACTTCTAGGCCAAGTAGTTGATGTTTTCATGAAACACATGAGTTAGATGGTGTTTGGGAGAGTCAATAGATGTTTGTCAAGCACCCACGGTGTTTGAAGACTCAAGAAATGATGGTTTAAGAGTTGTAAGCCCATTTGTTCCTTCTCGGTTTATCATGGAATATAAGAACTTCTAGGCCAAGTAGTTGATGTTTTCATGAAACACATGAGTTAGATGGTGTTTGGGAGAGTCAATAGATGTTTGTCAAGCACCCACGGTGTTTGAAGACTGAAGAAGTGATGGTTTAAGAGTTGTAAGCCCATTTGTTCCTTCTCGGTTTATCATGGAATATAAGAACTTCTAGGCCAAGTAGTTGATGTTTTCATGAAACACATGAGTTAGATGGTGTTTGGGAGAGTCAATAGATGTTTGTCAAGCACCCACGGTGTTTGAACACTGAAGAAATGATGGTTTAAGAGTTGTAAGCCCATTTGTTCCTTCTCGGTTTATCATGGAATATAAGAACTTCTAGGCCAAGTAGTTGATGTTTTCATGAAACACATGAGTTAGATGGTGTTTGGGAGAGTCAATAGATGTTTGTCAAGCACCCACGGTGTTTGAAGACTCAAGAAATGATGGTTTAAGAGTTGTAAGCCCATTTGTTCCTTCTCGGTTTATCATGGAATATAAGAACTTCTAGGCCAAGTAGTTGATGTTTTCATGAAACACATGAGTTAGATGGTGTTTGGGAGAGTCAATAGATGTTTGTCAAGCACCCACGGTGTTTGAAGACTTTAGAAATGATGGTTTAAGAGTTGTAAGCCCATTTGTTCCTTCTCGGTTTATCATGGAATATAAGAACTTCTAGGCCAAGTAGTTGATGTTTTCATGAAACACATGAGTTAGATGGTGTTTGGGAGAGTCAATAGATGTTTGTCAAGCACCCACGGTGGTTGAAGACTGAAGAAATGATGGTTTAAGAGTTGTAAGCCCATTTGTTCCTTCTCGGTTTATCATGGAATATAAGAACTTCTAGGCCAAGTAGTTGATGTTTTCATGAAACACATGAGTTAGATGGTGTTTGGGAGAGTCAATAGATGTTTGTCAAGCACCCACGGTGTTTGAAGACCGAAGAAATGATGGTTTAAGAGTTGTAAGCCCATTTGTTCCTTCTCGGTTTATCATGGAATATAAGAACTTCTAGGCCAAGTAGTTGATGTTTTCATGAAACACATGAGTTAGATGGTGTTTGGGAGAGTCAATAGATGTTTGTCAAGCACCCACGGTGTTTGAAGACTGAAGAAATGATGGTTTAAGAGTTGTAAGCCCATTTGTTCCTTCTCGGTTTATCATGGAATATAAGAACTTCTAGGCCAAGTAGTTGATGTTTTCATGAAACACATGAGTTAGATGGTGTTTGGGAGAGTCAATAGATGTTTGTCAAGCACCCACGGTGTTTGAAGACTTCAAGAAATGATGGTTTAAGAGTTGTAAGCCCATTTGTTCCTTCTCGGTTTATCATGGAATATAAGAACTTCTAGGCCAAGTAGTTGATGTTTTCATGAAACACATGAGTTAGATGGTGTTTGGGAGAGTCAATAGATGTTTGTCAAGCACCCACGGTGTTTGAAGACTGAAGAAATGATGGTTTAAGAGTTGTAAGCCCATTTGTTCCTTCTCGGTTTATCATGGAATATAAGAACTTCTAGGCCAAGTAGTTGATGTTTTCATGAAACACATGAGTTAGATGGTGTTTGGGAGAGTCAATAGATGTTTGTCAATTACCCACGGTGTTTGAAGACTGAAGAAATGATGGTTTAAGAGTTGTAAGCCCATTTGTTCCTTCTCGGTTTATCATGGAATATAAGAACTTCTAGGCCAAGTAGTTGATGTTTTCATGAAACACATGAGTTAGATGGTGTTTGGGAGAGTCAATAGATGTTTGTCAAGCACCCACGGTGTTTGAAGACTCAAGAAATGATGGTTTAAGAGTTGTAAGCCCATTTGTTCCTTCTCGGTTTATCATGGAATATAAGAACTTCTAGGCCAAGTAGTTGATGTTTTCATGAAACACATGAGTTAGATGGTGTTTGGGAGAGTCAATAGATGTTTGTCAAGCACCCACGGTGTTTGAAGACTTAAGAAATGATGGTTTAAGAGTTGTAAGCCCATTTGTTCCTTCTCGGTTTATCATGGAATATAAGAACTTCTAGGCCAAGTAGTTGATGTTTTCATGAAACACATGAGTTAGATGGTGTTTGGGAGAGTCAATAGATGTTTGTCAAGCACCCACGGTGTTTGAAGACTAAGGAAATGATGGTTTAAGAGTTGTAAGCCCATTTGTTCCTTCTCGGTTTATCATGGAATATAAGAACTTCTAGGCCAAGTAGTTGATGTTTTCATGAAACACATGAGTTAGATGGTGTTTGGGAGAGTCAATAGATGTTTGTCAAGCACCCACGGTGTTTGAAGACTTAAGAAATGATGGTTTAAGAGTTGTAAGCCCATTTGTTCCTTCTCGGTTTATCATGGAATATAAGAACTTCTAGGCCAAGTAGTTGATGTTTTCATGAAACACATGAGTTAGATGGTGTTTGGGAGAGTCAATAGATGTTTGTCAAGCACCCACGGTGTTTGAAGACTTAAGAAATGGTGGTTTAAGAGTTGTAAGCCCATTTGTTCCTTCTCGGTTTATCATGGAATATAAGAACTTCTAGGCCAAGTAGTTGATGTTTTCATGAAACACATGAGTTAGATGGTGTTTGGGAGAGTCAATAGATGTTTGTCAAGCACCCACGGTGTTTGAAGACTAAAGAAATGATGGTTTAAGAGTTGTAAGCCCATTTGTTCCTTCTCGGTTTATCATGGAATATAAGAACTTCTAGGCCAAGTAGTTGATGTTTTCATGAAACACATGAGTTAGATGGTGTTTGGGAGAGTCAATAGATGTTTGTCAAGCACCCACGGTGTTTGAAGACTGAAGAAATGATGGTTTAAGAGTTGTAAGCCCATTTGTTCCTTCTCGGTTTATCATGGAATATAAGAACTTCTAGGCCAAGTAGTTGATGTTTTCATGAAACACATGAGTTAGATGGTGTTTGGGAGAGTCAATAGATGTTTGTCAAGCACCCACGGTGTTTGAAGACTGAAGAAATGATGGTTTAAGAGTTGTAAGCCCATTTGTTCCTTCTCGGTTTATCATGGAATATAAGAACTTCTAGGCCAAGTAGTTGATGTTTTCATGAAACACATGAGTTAGATGGTGTTTGGGAGAGTCAATAGATGTTTGTCAATTACCCACGGTGTTTGAAGACTGAAGAAATCATGGCTTAAGAGTTGTAAGCCCATTTGTTCCTTCTCGGTTTATCATGGATTATAAGAACTTCTAGGACAAGTAGTTGATGTTTTCATGAAACACATGAGTTAGATGGTGTTTGGGAGAGTCAATAGATGTTTGTCAAGCACCCACGGTGTTTGAAGACTGAAGAAATGATGGTTTAAGAGTTGTAAGCCCATTTGTTCCTTCTCGGTTTATCATGGAATATAAGAACTTCTAGGCCAAGTAGTTGATGTTTTCATGAAACACATGAGTTAGATGGTGTTTGGGAGAGTCAATAGATGTTTGTCAAGCACCCACGGTGTTTGAAGACTGAAGAAATGATGGTTTAAGAGTTGTAAGCCCATTTGTTCCTTCTCGGTTTATCATGGAATATAAGAACTTCTAGGCCAAGTAGTTGATGTTTTCATGAAACACATGAGTTAGATGGTGTTTGGGAGAGTCAATAGATGTTTGTCAAGCACCCACGGTGTTTGAAGACTGCAGAAATGATGGTTTAAGAGTTGTAAGCCCATTTGTTCCTTCTCGGTTTATCATGGAATATAAGAACTTCTAGGCCAAGTAGTTGATGTTTTCATGAAACACATGAGTTAGATGGTGTTTGGGAGAGTCAATAGATGTTTGTCAAGCACCCACGGTGTTTGAAGACTAAATAAATGATGGTTTAAGAGTTGTAAGCCCATTTGTTCCTTCTCGGTTTATCATGGAATATAAGAACTTCTAGGCCAAGTAGTTGATGTTTTCATGAAACACATGAGTTAGATGGTGTTTGGGAGAGTCAATAGATGTTTGTCAAGCACCCACGGTGTTTGAAGACTTAAGAAATGATGGTTTAAGAGTTGTAAGCCCATTTGTTCCTTCTCGGTTTATCATGGAATATAAGAACTTCTAGGCCAAGTAGTTGATGTTTTCATGAAACACATGAGTTAGATGGTGTTTGGGAGAGTCAATAGATGTTTGTCAAGCACCCACGGTGTTTGAAGACTCAAGAAATGATGGTTTAAGAGTTGTAAGCCCATTTGTTCCTTCTCGGTTTATCATGGAATATAAGAACTTCTAGGCCAAGTAGTTGATGTTTTCATGAAACACATGAGTTAGATGGTGTTTGGGAGAGTCAATAGATGTTTGTCAAGCACCCACGGTGTTTGAAGACTGAAGAAATGATGGTTTAAGAGTTGTAAGCCCATTTGTTCCTTCTCGGTTTATCATGGAATATAAGAACTTCTAGGCCAAGTAGTTGATGTTTTCATGAAACACATGAGTTAGATGGTGTTTGGGAGAGTCAATAGATGTTTGTCAATTACCCACGGTGTTTGAAGACTGAAGAAATGATGGTTTAAGAGTTGTAAGCCCATTTGTTCCTTCTCGGTTTATCATGGAATATAAGAACTTCTAGGCCAAGTAGTTGATGTTTTCATGAAACACATGAGTTAGATGGTGTTTGGGAGAGTCAATAGATGTTTGTCAAGCACCCACGGTGTTTGAAGACTGAAGAAATGATGGTTTAAGAGTTGTAAGCCCATTTGTTCCTTCTCGGTTTATCATGGAATATAAGAACTTCTAGGCCAAGTAGTTGATGTTTTCATGAAACACATGAGTTAGATGGTGTTTGGGAGAGTCAATAGATGTTTGTCAAGCACCCACGGTGTTTGAAGACTCAAGAAATGATGGTTTAAGAGTTGTAAGCCCATTTGTTCCTTCTCGGTTTATCATGGAATATAAGAACTTCTAGGCCAAGTAGTTGATGTTTTCATGAAACACATGAGTTAGATGGTGTTTGGGAGAGTCAATAGATGTTTGTCAAGCACCCACGGTGTTTGAAGACTCAAGAAATGATGGTTTAAGAGTTGTAAGCCCATTTGTTCCTTCTCGGTTTATCATGGAATATAAGAACTTCTAGGCCAAGTAGTTGATGTTTTCATGAAACACATGAGTTAGATGGTGTTTGGGAGAGTCAATAGATGTTTGTCAAGCACCCACGGTGTTTGAAGACTTTAGAAATGATGGTTTAAGAGTTGTAAGCCCATTTGTTCCTTCTCGGTTTATCATGGAATATAAGAACTTCTAGGCCAAGTAGTTGATGTTTTCATGAAACACATGAGTTAGATGGTGTTTGGGAGAGTCAATAGATGTTTGTCAAGCACCCACGGTGTTTGAAGACTCAAGAAATGATGGTTTAAGAGTTGTAAGCCCATTTGTTCCTTCTCGGTTTATCATGGAATATAAGAACTTCTAGGCCAAGTAGTTGATGTTTTCATGAAACACATGAGTTAGATGGTGTTTGGGAGAGTCAATAGATGTTTGTCAAGCACCCACGGTGTTTGAAGACTCAAGAAATGATGGTTTAAGAGTTGTAAGCCCATTTGTTCCTTCTCGGTTTATCATGGAATATAAGAACTTCTAGGCCAAGTAGTTGATGTTTTCATGAAACACATGAGTTAGATGGTGTTTGGGAGAGTCAATAGATGTTTGTCAAGCACCCACGGTATTTGAAGACTGAAGAAATGATGGTTTAAGAGTTGTAAGCCCATTTGTTCCTTCTCGGTTTATCATGGAATATAAGAACTTCTAGGCCAAGTAGTTGATGTTTTCATGAAACACATGAGTTAGATGGTGTTTGGGAGAGTCAATAGATGTTTGTCAAGCACCCACGGTGTTTGAAAACTGAAGAAATGATGGTTTAAGAGTTGTAAGCCCATTTGTTCCTTCTCGGTTTATCATGGAATATAAGAACTTCTAGGCCAAGTAGTTGATGTTTTCATGAAACACATGAGTTAGATGGTGTTTGGGAGAGTCAATAGATGTTTGTCAAGCACCCACGGTGTTTGAAGACTGAAGAAATGATGGTTTAAGAGTTGTAAGCCCATTTGTTCCTTCTCGGTTTATCATGGAATATAAGAACTTCTAGGCCAAGTAGTTGATGTTTTCATGAAACACATGAGTTAGATGGTGTTTGGGAGAGTCAATAGATGTTTGTCAATTACCCACGGTGTTTGAAGACTGAAGAAATGATGGTTTAAGAGTTGTAAGCCCATTTGTTCCTTCTCGGTTTATCATGGAATATAAGAACTTCTAGGACAAGTAGTTGATGTTTTCATGAAACACATGAGTTAGATGGTGTTTGGGAGAGTCAATAGATGTTTGTCAAGCACCCACGGTGTTTGAAGACTCAAGAAATGATGGTTTAAGAGTTGTAAGCCCATTTGTTCCTTCTCGGTTTATCATGGAATATAAGAACTTCTAGGCCAAGTAGTTGATGTTTTCATGAAACACATGAGTTAGATGGTGTTTGGGAGAGTCAATAGATGTTTGTCAAGCACCCACGGTGTTTGAAGACTGAAGAAATGATGGTTTAAGAGTTGTAAGCCCATTTGTTCCTTCTCGGTTTATCATGGAATATAAGAACTTCTAGGCCAAGTAGTTGATGTTTTCATGAAACACATGAGTTAGATGGTGTTTGGGAGAGTCAATAGATGTTTGTCAAGCACCCACGGTGTTTGAAGACTCAAAAAATGATGGTTTAAGAGTTGTAAGCCCATTTGTTCCTTCTCGGTTTATCATGGAATATAAGAACTTCTAGGCCAAGTAGTTGATGTTTTCATGAAACACATGAGTTAGATGGTGTTTGGGAGAGTCAATAGATGTTTGTCAAGCACCCACGGTGTTTGAAGACTCAAGAAATGATGGTTTAAGAGTTGTAAGCCCATTTGTTCCTTCTCGGTTTATCATGGAATATAAGAACTTCTAGGCCAAGTAGTTGATGTTTTCATGAAACACATGAGTTAGATGGTGTTTGGGAGAGTCAATAGATGTTTGTCAAGCACCCACGGTGTTTGAAGACTCAAGAAATGATGGTTTAAGAGTTGTAAGCCCATTTGTTCCTTCTCGGTTTATCATGGAATATAAGAACTTCTAGGCCAAGTAGTTGATGTTTTCATGAAACACATGAGTTAGATGGTGTTTGGGAGAGTCAATAGATGTTTGTCAAGCACCCACGGTGTTTGAAGACTCAAGAAATGATGGTTTAAGAGTTGTAAGCCCATTTGTTCCTTCTCGGTTTATCATGGAATATAAGAACTTCTAGGCCAAGTAGTTGATGTTTTCATGAAACACATGAGTTAGATGGTGTTTGGGAGAGTCAATAGATGTTTGTCAAGCACCCACGGTGTTTGAAGACTCAAGAAATGATGGTTTAAGAGTTGTAAGCCCATTTGTTCCTTCTCGGTTTATCATGGAATATAAGAACTTCTAGGCCAAGTAGTTGATGTTTTCATGAAACACATGAGTTAGATGGTGTTTGGGAGAGTCAATAGATGTTTGTCAAGCACCCACGGTGTTTGAAGACTCAAGAAATGATCGTTTAAGAGTTGTAAGCCCATTTGTTCCTTCTCGGTTTATCATGGAATATAAGAACTTCTAGGCCAAGTAGTTGATGTTTTCATGAAACACATGAGTTAGATGGTGTTTGGGAGAGTCAATAGATGTTTGTCAAGCACCCACGGTGTTTGAAGACTCAAGAAATGATGGTTTAAGAGTTGTAAGCCCATTTGTTCCTTCTCGGTTTATCATGGAATATAAGAACTTCTAGGCCAAGTAGTTGATGTTTTCATGAAACACATGAGTTAGATGGTGTTTGGGAGAGTCAATAGATGTTTGTCAAGCACCCACGGTGTTTGAAGACCGAAGAAATGATGGTTTAAGAGTTGTAAGCCCATTTGTTCCTTCTCGGTTTATCATGGAATATAAGAACTTCTAGGCCAAGTAGTTGATGTTTTCATGAAACACATGAGTTAGATGGTGTTTGGGAGAGTCAATAGATGTTTGTCAAGCACCCACGGTGTTTGAAGACTCAAGAAATGATGGTTTAAGAGTTGTAAGCCCATTTGTTCCTTCTCGGTTTATCATGGAATATAAGAACTTCTAGGCCAAGTAGTTGATGTTTTCATGAAACACATGAGTTAGATGGTGTTTGGGAGAGTCAATAGATGTTTGTCAAGCACCCACGGTGTTTGAAGACTGAAGAAATGATGGTTTAAGAGTTGTAAGCCCATTTGTTCCTTCTCGGTTTATCATGGAATATAAGAACTTCTAGGCCAAGTAGTTGATGTTTTCATGAAACACATGAGTTAGATGGTGTTTGGGAGAGTCAATAGATGTTTGTCAAGCACCCACGGTGTTTGAAGACTGAAGAAATGATGGTTTAAGAGTTGTAAGCCCATTTGTTCCTTCTCGGTTTATCATGGAATATAAGAACTTCTAGGCCAAGTAGTTGATGTTTTCATGAAACACATGAGTTAGATGGTGTTTGGGAGAGTCAATAGATGTTTGTCAATTACCCACGGTGTTTGAAGACTGAAGAAATCATGGCTTAAGAGTTCTAAGCCCATTTGTTCCTTCTCGGTTTATCATGGATTATAAGAACTTCTAGGACAAGTAGTTGATGTTTTCATGAAACACATGAGTTAGATGGTGTTTGGGAGAGTCAATAGATGTTTGTCAAGCACCCACGGTGTTTGAAGACTGAAGAAATGATGGTTTAAGAGTTGTAAGCCCATTTGTTCCTTCTCGGTTTATCATGGAATATAAGAACTTCTAGGCCAAGTAGTTGATGTTTTCATGAAACACATGAGTTAGATGGTGTTTGGGAGAGTCAATAGATGTTTGTCAAGCACCCACGGTGTTTGAAGACTAAAGAAATGATGGTTTAAGAGTTGTAAGCCCATTTGTTCCTTCTCGGTTTATCATGGAATATAAGAACTTCTAGGCCAAGTAGTTGATGTTTTCATGAAACACATGAGTTAGATGGTGTTTGGGAGAGTCAATAGATGTTTGTCAATCACCCACGGTGTTTGAAGACTGAAGAAATGATGTTTTAAGAGTTGTAAGTCCATTTGTTCCTTCACGGTTTATCATGGAATATAAGAACTTCTAGGCCAAGTAGTTGATGTTTTCATGAAACACATGAGTTAGATGGTGTTTGGGAGAGTCAATAGATGTTTGTCAAGCACCCACGGTGTTTGAAGACTGAAGAAATGATGGTTTAAGAGTTGTAAGCCCATTTGTTCCTTCTCGGTTTATCATGGAATATAAGAACTTCTAGGCCAAGTAGTTGATGTTTTCATGAAACACATGAGTTAGATGGTGTTTGGGAGAGTCAATAGATGTTTGTCAAGCACCCACGGTGTTTGAAGACTCAAGAAATGATGTTTTAAGAGTTGTAAGCCCATTTGTTCCTTCTCGGTTTATCATGGAATATAAGAACTTCTAGGCCAAGTAGTTGATGTTTTCATGAAACACATGAGTTAGATGGTGTTTGGGAGAGTCAATAGATGTTTGTCAAGCACCCACGGTGTTTGAAGACTCAAGAAATGATGGTTTAAGAGTTGTAAGCCCATTTGTTCCTTCTCGGTTTATCATGGAATATAAGAACTTCTAGGCCAAGTAGTTGATGTTTTCATGAAACACATGAGTTAGATGGTGTTTGGGAGAGTCAATAGATGTTTGTCAAGCACCCACGGTGTTTGAAGACTCAAGAAATGATGGTTTAAGAGTTGTAAGCCCATTTGTTCCTTCTCGGTTTATCATGGAATATAAGAACTTCTAGGCCAAGTAGTTGATGTTTTCATGAAACACATGAGTTAGATGGTGTTTGGGAGAGTCAATAGATGTTTGTCAAGCACCCACGGTGTTTGAAGACTGAAGAAATGATGGTTTAAGAGTTGTAAGCCCATTTGTTCCTTCTCGGTTTATCATGGAATATAAGAACTTCTAGGCCAAGTAGTTGATGTTTTCATGAAACACATGAGTTAGATGGTGTTTGGGAGAGTCAATAGATGTTTGTCAAGCACCCACGGTGTTTGAAGACTCAAGAAATGATGGTTTAAGAGTTGTAAGCCCATTTGTTCCTTCTCGGTTTATCATGGAATATAAGAACTTCTAGGCCAAGTAGTTGATGTTTTCATGAAATACATGAGTTAGATGGTGTTTGGGAGAGTCAATAGATGTTTGTCAAGCACCCACGGTGTTTGAAGACTAAAGAAATGATGGTTTAAGAGTTGTAAGCCCATGTGTTCCTTCTCGGTTTATCATGGAATATAAGAACTTCTAGGCCAAGTAGTTGATTTTTTCATGAAACACATGAGTTAGATGGTGTTTGGGAGAGTCAATAGATGTTTGTCAAGCATCCACGGTGTTTGAAGACTCAAGAAATGATGGTTTAAGAGTTGTAAGCCCATTTGTTCCTTCTCGGTTTATCATGGAATATAAGAACTTCTAGGCCAAGTAGTTGATGTTTTCATGAAACACATGAGTTAGATGGTGTTTGGGAGAGTCAATAGATGTTTGTCAAGCACCCACGGTGTTTGAAGGCTCAAGAAATGATGGTTTAAGAGTTGTAAGCCCATTTGTTCCTTCTCGGTTTATCATGGAATATAAGAACTTCTAGGCCAAGTAGTTGATGTTTTCATGAAACACATGAGTTAGATGGTGTTTGGGAGAGTCAATAGATGTTTGTCAAGCACCCACGGTGTTTGAAGACCGAAGAAATGATGGTTTAAGAGTTGTAAGCCCATTTGTTCCTTCTCGGTTTATCATGGAATATAAGAACTTCTAGGCCAAGTAGTTGATGTTTTCATGAAACACATGAGTTAGATGGTGTTTGGGAGAGTCAATAGATGTTTGTCAAGCACCCACGGTGTTTGAAGACTCAAGAAATGATGGTTTAAGAGTTGTAAGCCCATTTGTTCCTTCTCGGTTTATCATGGAATATAAGAACTTCTAGGCCAAGTAGTTGATGTTTTCATGAAACACATGAGTTAGATGGTGTTTGGGAGAGTCAATAGATGTTTGTCAAGCACCCACGGTGTTTGAAGACTCAAGAAATGATGGTTTAAGAGTTGTAAGCCCATTTGTTCCTTCTCGGTTTATCATGGAATATAAGAACTTCTAGGCCAAGTAGTTGATGTTTTCATGAAACACATGAGTTAGATGGTGTTTGGGAGAGTCAATAGATGTTTGTCAAGCACCCACGGTGTTTGAAGACTCAAGAAATGATGGTTTAAGAGTTGTAAGCCCATTTGTTCCTTCTCGGTTTATCATGGAATATAAGAACTTCTAGGCCAAGTAGTTGATGTTTTCATGAAACACATGAGTTAGATGGTGTTTGGGAGAGTCAATAGATGTTTGTCAAGCACCCACGGTGTTTGAAGACTCGAAGAAATGATGGTTTAAGAGTTGTAAGCCCATTTGTTCCTTCTCGGTTTATCATGGAATATAAGAACTTCTAGGCCAAGTAGTTGATGTTTTCATGAAACACATGAGTTAGATGGTGTTTGGGAGAGTCAATAGATGTTTGTCAAGCACCCACGGTGTTTGAAGACTCAAGAAATGATGGTTTAAGAGTTGTAAGCCCATTTGTTCCTTCTCGGTTTATCATGGAATATAAGAACTTCTAGGCCAAGTAGTTGATGTTTTCATGAAACACATGAGTTAGATGGTGTTTGGGAGAGTCAATAGATGTTTGTCAAGCACCCACGGTGTTTGAAGAATCAAGAAATGATGGTTTAAGAGTTGTAAGCCCATTTGTTCCTTCTCGGTTTATCATGGAATATAAGAACTTCTAGGCCAAGTAGTTGATGTTTTCATGAAACACATGAGTTAGATGGTGTTTGGGAGAGTCAATAGATGTTTGTCAAGCACCCACGGTGTTTGAAGACTGAAGAAATGATGGTTTAAGAGTTGTAAGCCCATTTGTTCCTTCTCGGTTTATCATGGAATATAAGAACTTCTAGGCCAAGTAGTTGATGTTTTCATGAAACACATGAGTTAGATGGTGTTTGGGAGAGTCAATAGATGTTTGTCAAGCACCCACGGTGTTTGAAGACTGAAGAAATGATGGTTTAAGAGTTGTAAGCCCATTTGTTCCTTCTCGGTTTATCATGGAATATAAGAACTTCTAGGCCAAGTAGTTGATGTTTTCATGAAACACATGAGTTAGATGGTGTTTGGGAGAGTCAATAGATGTTTGTCAATTACCCACGGTGTTTGAAGACTGAAGAAATGATGGTTTAAGAGTTGTAAGCCCATTTGTTCCTTCTCGGTTTATCATGGAATATAAGAACTTCTAGGCCAAGTAGTTGATGTTTTCATGAAACACATGAGTTAGATGGTGTTTGGGAGAGTCAATAGATGTTTGTCAAGCACCCACGGTGTTTGAAGACTCAAGAAATGATGGTTTAAGAGTTGTAAGCCCATTTGTTCCTTCTCGGTTTATCATGGAATATAAGAACTTCTAGGCCAAGTAGTTGATGTTTTCATGAAACACATGAGTTAGATGGTGTTTGGGAGAGTCAATAGATGTTTGTCAAGCACCCACGGTGTTTGAAGACTCAAGAAATGATGGTTTAAGAGTTGTAAGCCCATTTGTTCCTTCTCGGTTTATCATGGAATATAAGAACTTCTAGGCCAAGTAGTTGATGTTTTCATGAAACACATGAGTTAGATGGTGTTTGGGAGAGTCAATAGATGTTTGTCAAGCACCCACGGTGTTTGAAGACTGAAGAAATGATGGTTTAAGAGTTGTAAGCCCATTTGTTCCTTCTCGGTTTATCATGGAATATAAGAACTTCTAGGCCAAGTAGTTGATGTTTTCATGAAACACATGAGTTAGATGGTGTTTGGGAGAGTCAATAGATGTTTGTCAATTACCCACGGTGTTTGAAGAATGAAGAAATGATGGTTTAAGAGTTGTAAGCCCATTTGTTCCTTCTCGGTTTATCATGGAATATAAGAACTTCTAGGCCAAGTAGTTGATGTTTTCATGAAACACATGAGTTAGATGGTGTTTGGGAGAGTCAATAGATGTTTGTCAAGCACCCACGGTGTTTGAAGACTCAAGAAATGATGGTTTAAGAGTTGTAAGCCCATTTGTTCCTTCTCGGTTTATCATGGAATATAAGAACTTCTAGGCCAAGTAGTTGATGTTTTCATGAAACACATGAGTTAGATGGTGTTTGGGAGAGTCAATAGATGTTTGTCAAGCACCCACGGTGTTTGAAGACCGAAGAAATGATGGTTTAAGAGTTGTAAGCCCATTTGTTCCTTCACGGTTTATCATGGAATATAAGAACTTCTAGGCCAAGTAGTTGATGTTTTCATGAAACACATGAGTTAGATGGTGTTTGGGAGAGTCAATAGATGTTTGTCAATTACCCACGGTGTTTGAAGACTGAGGAAATGATGGTTTAAGAGTTGTAAGCCCATTTGTTCCTTCTCGGTTTATCATGGAATATAAGAACTTCTAAGCCCAGTAGTTGATGTTTTCGTGAAACACATGAGTTAGATGGTGTTTGGGAGAGTCAATAGATGTTTGTCAAGCACCCACGGTGTTTGAAGACTGAAGAAATGATGGTTTAAGAGTTGTAAGCCCATTTGTTCCTTCTCGGTTTATCATGGAATATAAGAACTTCTAGGCCAAGTAGTTGATGTTTTCATGAAACACATGAGTTAGATGGTGTTTGGGAGAGTCAATAGATGTTTGTCAAGCACCCACGGTGTTTGAAGACTCAAGAAATGATGGTTTAAGAGTTGTAAGCCCATTTGTTCCTTCTCGGTTTATCATGGAATATAAGAACTTCTAGGCCAAGTAGTTGATGTTTTCATGAAACACATGAGTTAGATGGTGTTTGGGAGAGTCAATAGATGTTTGTCAAGCACCCACGGTGTTTGAAGACTCAAGAAGTGATGGTTTAAGAGTTGTAAGCCCATTTGTTCCTTCTCGGTTTATCATGGAATATAAGAACTTCTAGGCCAAGTAGTTGATGTTTTCATGAAACACATGAGTTAGATGGTGTTTGGGAGAGTCAATAGATGTTTGTCAAGCACCCACGGTGTTTGAAGACCGAAGAAATGATGGTTTAAGAGTTGTAAGCCCATTTGTTCCTTCTCGGTTTATCATGGAATATAAGAACTTCTAGGCCAAGTAGTTGATGTTTTCATGAAGCACATGAGTTAGATGGTGTTTGGGAGAGTCAATAGATGTTTGTCAAGCACCCACGGTGTTTGAAGACTGAAGAAATGATGGTTTAAGAGTTGTAAGCCCATTTGTTCCTTCTCGGTTTATCATGGAATATAAGAACTTCTAGGCCAAGTAGTTGATGTTTTCATGAAACACATGAGTTAGATGGTGTTTGGGAGAGTCAATAGATGTTTGTCAAGCACCCACGGTGTTTGAAGACAGAAGAAATGATGGATTAAGAGTTGTAAGTCCATTTGTTCCTTCACGGTTTATCATGGAATATAAGAACTTCTAGGCCAAGTAGTTGATGTTTTCATGAAACACATGAGTTAGATGGTGTTTGGGAGAGTCAATAGATGTTTGTCAAGCACCCACGGTGTTTGAAGACTGAAGAAATGATGGTTTAAGAGTTGTAAGCCCATTTGTTCCTTCTCGGTTTATCATGGAATATAAGAACTTCTAGGCCAAGTAGTTGATGTTTTCATGAAACACATGAGTTAGATGGTGTTTGGGAGAGTCAATAGATGTTTGTCAATTACCCACGGTGTTTGAAGACTGAAGAAATGATGGTTTAAGAGTTGTAAGCCCATTTGTTCCTTCTCGGTTTATCATGGAATATAAGAACTTCTAGGCCAAGTAGTTGATGTTTTCATGAAACACATGAGTTAGATGGTGTTTGGGAGAGTCAATAGATGTTTGTCAAGCACCCACGGTGTTTGAAGACTAAAGAAATGATGGTTTAAGAGTTGTAAGCCCATTTGTTCCTTCTCGGTTTATCATGGAATATAAGAACTTCTAGGCCAAGTAGTTGATGTTTTCATGAAACACATGAGTTAGATGGTGTTTGGGAGAGTCAATAGATGTTTGTCAATTACCCACGGTGTTTGAAGACTGAAGAAATGATGGTTTAAGAGTTGTAAGCCCATTTGTTCCTTCTCGGTTTATCATGGAATATAAGAACTTCTAGGCCAAGTAGTTGATGTTTTCATGAAACACATGAGTTAGATGGTGTTTGGGAGAGTCAATAGATGTTTGTCAAGCACCCACGGTGTTTGAAGACTCAAGAAATGATGGTTTAAGAGTTGTAAGCCCATTTGTTCCTTCTCGGTTTATCATGGAATATAAGAACTTCTAGGCCAAGTAGTTGATGTTTTCATGAAACACATGAGTTAGATAGTGTTTGGGATAGTCAATAGATGTTTGTCAAGCACCCACGGTGTTTGAAGACTGAAGAAATGATGGTTTAAGAGTTGTAAGCCCATTTGTTCCTTCTCGGTTTATCATGGAATATAAGAACTTCTAGGCCAAGTAGTTGATGTTTTCATGAAACACATGAGTTAGATGGTGTTTGGGAGAGTCAATAGATGTTTGTCAAGCACCCACGGTGTTTGAAGACTGAACAAATGATGGTTTAAGAGTTGTAAGCCCATTTGTTCCTTCTCGGTTTATCATGGAATATAAGAACTTCTAGGCCAAGTAGTTGATGTTTTCATGAAACACATGAGTTAGATGGTGTTTGGGAGAGTCAATAGATGTTTGTCAAGCACCCACGGTGTTTGAAGACTCAAGAAATGATGGTTTAAGAGTTGTAAGCCCATTTGTTCCTTCTCGGTTTATCATGGAATATAAGAACTTCTAGGCCAAGTAGTTGATGTTTTCATGAAACACATGAGTTAGATGGTGTTTGGGAGAGTCAATAGATGTTTGTCAAGCACCCACGGTGTTTGAAGTCTCAAGATATGATGGTTTAAGAGTTGTAAGCCCATTTGTTCCTTCTCGGTTTATCATGGAATATAAGAACTTCTAGGCCAAGTAGTTGATGTTTTCATGAAACACATGAGTTAGATGGTGTTTGGGAGAGTCAATAGATGTTTGTCAAGCACCCACGGTGTTTGAAGACTGAAGAAATGATGGTTTAAGAGTTGTAAGCCCATTTGTTCCTTCTCGGTTTATCATGGAATATAAGAACTTCTAGGCCAAGTAGTTGATGTTTTCATGATACACATGAGTTAGATGGTGTTTGGGAGAGTCAATAGATGTTTGTCAAGCACCCACGGTGTTTGAAGACTCAAGAAATGATGGTTTAAGAGTTGTAAGCCCATTTGTTCCTTCTCGGTTTATCATGGAATATAAGAACTTCTAGGCCAAGTAGTTGATGTTTTCATGAAACACATGAGTTAGATGGTGTTTGGGAGAGTCAATAGATGTTTGTCAAGCACCCACGGTGTTTGAAGACTCAAGAAATGATGGTTTAAGAGTTGTAAGCCCATTTGTTCCTTCTCGGTTTATCATGGAATATAAGAACTTCTAGGCCAAGTAGTTGATGTTTTCATGAAACACATGAGTTAGATGGTGTTTGGGAGAGTCAATAGATGTTTGTCAAGCACCCACGGTGTTTGAAGACCGAAGAAATGATGGTTTAAGAGTTGTAAGCCCATTTGTTCCTTCTCGGTTTATCATGGAATATAAGAACTTCTAGGCCAAGTAGTTGATGTTTTCATGAAACACATGAGTTAGATGGTGTTTGGGAGAGTCAATAGATGTTTGTCAATTACCCACGGTGTTTGAAGACTGAAGAAATGATGGTTTAAGAGTTGTAAGCCCATTTGTTCCTTCTCGGTTTATCATGGAATATAAGAACTTCTAGGCCAAGTAGTTGATGTTTTCATGAAACACATGAGTTAGATGGTGTTTGGGAGAGTCAATAGATGTTTGTCAAGCACCCACGGTGTTTGAAGACTGAAGAAATGATGGTTTAAGAGTTGTAAGCCCATTTGTTCCTTCTCGGTTTATCATGGAATATAAGAACTTCTAGGCCAAGTAGTTGATGTTTTCATGAAACACATGAGTTAGATGGTGTTTGGGAGAGTCAATAGATGTTTGTCAAGCACCCACGGTGTTTGAAGACTCAAGAAATGATGGTTTAAGAGTTGTAAGCCCATTTGTTCCTTCTCGGTTTATCATGGAATATAAGAACTTCTAGGCCAAGTAGTTGATGTTTTCATGAAACACATGAGTTAGATGGTGTTTGGGAGAGTCAATAGATGTTTGTCAAGCACCCACGGTATTGGAAGCATGAAGAAATGATGGTTTAAGAGTTGTAAGCCCATTTGTTCCTTCTCGGTTTATCATGGAATATAAGAACTTCTAGGCCAAGTAGTTGATGTTTTCATGAAACACATGAGTTAGATGGTGTTTGGGAGAGTCAATAGATGTTTGTCAAGCACCCACGGTGTTTGAAGCCTAAAGAAATGATGGTTTAAGAGTTGTAAGCCCATTTGTTCCTTCTCGGTTTATCATGGAATATAAGAACTTCTAGGCCAAGTAGTTGATGTTTTCATGAAACACATGAGTTAGATGGTGTTTGGGAGAGTCAATAGATGTTTGTGAAGCACCCACGGTGTTTGAAAACTAAAGAAATGATGGTTTAAGAGTTGTAAGCCCATTTGTTCCTTCTCGGTTTATCATGGAATATAAGAACTTCTAGGCCAAGTAGTTGATGTTTTCATGAAACACATGAGTTAGATGGTGTTTGGGAGAGTCAATAGATGTTTGTCAAGCACCCACGGTGTTTGAAGACCGAAGAAATGATGGTTTAAGAGTTGTAAGCCCATTTGTTCCTTCTCGGTTTATCATGGAATATAAGAACTTCTAGGCCAAGTAGTTGATGTTTTCATGAAACACATGAGTTAGATGGTGTTTGGGAGAGTCAATAGATGTTTGTCAATTACCCACGGTGTTTGAAGACTGAAGAAATGATGGTTTAAGAGTTGTAAGCCCATTTGTTCCTTCTCGGTTTATCATGGAATATAAGAACTTCTAGGCCAAGTAGTTGATGTTTTCATGAAACACATGAGTTAGATGGTGTTTGGGAGAGTCAATAGATGTTTGTCAAGCACCCACGGTGTTTGAAGAAATGATGGTTTAAGAGTTGTAAGCCCATTTGTTCCTTCTCGGTTTATCATGGAATATAAGAACTTCTAGGCCAAGTAGTTGATGTTTTCATGAAACACATGAGTTAGATGGTGTTTGGGAGAGTCAATAGATGTTTGTCAAGCACCCACGGTGTTTGAAGACTTAAGAAATGATGGTTTAAGAGTTGTAAGCCCATTTGTTCCTTCTCGGTTTATCATGGAATATAAGAACTTCTAGGCCAAGTAGTTGATGTTTTCATGAAACACATGAGTTAGATGGTGTTTGGGAGAGTCAATAGATGTTTGTCAAGCACCCACGGTGTTTGAAGACTTAAGAAATGATGGTTTAAGAGTTGTAAGCCCATTTGTTCCTTCTCGGTTTATCATGGAATATAAGAACTTCTAGGCCAAGTAGTTGATGTTTTCATGAAACACATGAGTTAGATGGTGTTTGGGAGAGTCAATAGATGTTTGTCAAGCACCCACGGTGTTTGAAGACTCAAGAAATGATGGTTTAAGAGTTGTAAGCCCATTTGTTCCTTCTCGGTTTATCATGGAATATAAGAACTTCTAGGCCAAGTAGTTGATGTTTTCATGAAACACATGAGTTAGATGGTGTTTGGGAGAGTCAATAGATGTTTGTCAAGCACCCACGGTGTTTGAAGACTCAAGAAATGATGGTTTAAGAGTTGTAAGCCCATTTGTTCCTTCTCGGTTTATCATGGAATATAAGAACTTCTAGGCCAAGTAGTTGATGTTTTCATGAAACACATGAGTTAGATGGTGTTTGGGAGAGTCAATAGATGTTTGTCAAGCACCCACGGTGTTTGAAGACTTAAGAAATGATGGTTTAAGAGTTGTAAGCCCATTTGTTCCTTCTCGGTTTATCATGGAATATAAGAACTTCTAGGCCAAGTAGTTGATGTTTTCATGAAACACATGAGTTAGATGGTGTTTGGGAGAGTCAATAGATGTTTGTCAAGCACCCACGGTGTTTGAAGACTGAAGAAATGATGGTTTAAGAGTTGTAAGCCCATTTGTTCCTTCTCGGTTTATCATGGAATATAAGAACTTCTAGGCCAAGTAGTTGATGTTTTCATGAAACACATGAGTTAGATGGTGTTTGGGAGAGTCAATAGATGTTTGTCAATTACCCACGGTGTTTGAAGACTGAAGAAATGATGGTTTAAGAGTTGTAAGCCCATTTGTTCCTTCTCGGTTTATCATGGAATATAAGAACTTCTAGGCCAAGTAGTTGATGTTTTCATGAAACACATGAGTTAGATGGTGTTTGGGAGAGTCAATAGATGTTTGTCAAGCACCCACGGTGTTTGAAGACTGAAGAAATGATGGTTTAAGAGTTGTAAGCCCATTTGTTCCTTCTCGGTTTATCATGGAATATAAGAACTTCTAGGCCAAGTAGTTGATGTTTTCATGAAACACATGAGTTAGATGGTGTTTGGGAGAGTCAATAGATGTTTGTCAAGCACCCACGGTGTTTGAAGACTTAAGATATTATGGTTTAAGAGTTGTAAGCCCATTTGTTCCTTCTCGGTTTATCATGGAATATAAGAACTTCTAGGCCAAGTAGTTGATGTTTTCATGAAACACATGAGTTAGATGGTGTTTGGGAGAGTCAATAGATGTTTGTCAAGCACCCACGGTGTTTGAAGTCTCGAAGAAATGATGGTTTAAGAGTTGTAAGCCCATTTGTTCCTTCTCGGTTTATCATGGAATATAAGAACTTCTAGGCCAAGTAGTTGATGTTTTCATGAAACACATGAGTTAGATGGTGTTTGGGAGAGTCAATAGATGTTTGTCAAGCACCCACGGTGTTTGAAGACTCAAGAAATGATGGTTTAAGAGTTGTAAGCCCATTTGTTCCTTCTCGGTTTATCATTGAATATAAGTTATTCTAGGCCAAGTAGTTGATGTTTTCATGAAACACATGAGTTAGATGGTGTTTGGGAGAGTCAATAGATGTTTGTCAAGCACCCACGGTGTTTGAATAATCTAGAAATGGTCGTGTAAGAGTTGTAAGCCCATTTGTTCCTTCTCGGTTTATCATGGAATATAAGAACTTCTAGGCCAAGTAGTTGATGTTTTCATGAAACACATGAGTTAGATGGTGTTTGGGAGAGTCAATAGATGTTTGTCAAGCACCCACGGTGTTTGAAGACTCAAGAAATGATGGTTTAAGAGTTGTAAGCCCATTTGTTCCTTCTCGGTTTATCATGGAATATAAGAACTTCTAGGCCAAGTAGTTGATGTTTTCATGAAACACATGAGTTAGATGGTGTTTGGGAGAGTCAATAGATGTTTGTCAAGCACCCACGGTGTTTGAAGACTGAAGAAATGATGGTTTAAGAGTTGTAAGCCCATTTGTTCCTTCTCGGTTTATCATGGAATATAAGAACTTCTAGGCCAAGTAGTTGATGTTTTCATGAAACACATGAGTTAGATGGTGTTTGGGAGAGTCAATAGATGTTTGTCAATTACCCACGGTGTTTGAAGACTGAAGAAATGATGGTTTAAGAGTTGTAAGCCCATTTGTTCCTTCTCGGTTTATCATGGAATATAAGAACTTCTAGGCCAAGTAGTTGATGTTTTCATGAAACACATGAGTTAGATGGTGTTTGGGAGAGTCAATAGATGTTTGTCAAGCACCCACGGTGTTTGAAGACTCGAAGAAATGATGGTTTAAGAGTTGTAAGCCCATTTGTTCCTTCTCGGTTTATCATGGAATATAAGAACTTCTAGGCCAAGTAGTTGATGTTTTCATGAAACACATGAGTTAGATGGTGTTTGGGAGAGTCAATAGATGTTTGTCAAGCACCCACGGTGTTTGAAGACTCAAGAAATGATGGTTAAAGAGTTGTAAGCCCATTTGTTCCTTCTCGGTTTATCATGGAATATAAGAACTTCTAGGCCAAGTAGTTGATGTTTTCATGAAACACATGAGTTAGATGGTGTTTGGGAGAGTCAATAGATGTTTGTCAAGCACCCACGGTGTTTGAAGACTTAAGAAATGATGGTTTAAGAGTTGTAAGCCCATTTGTTCCTTCTCGGTTTATCATGGAATATAAGAACTTCTAGGCCAAGTAGTTGATGTTTTCATGAAACACATGAGTTAGATGGTGTTTGGGAGAGTCAATAGATGTTTGTCAAGCACCCACGGTGTTTGAAGACTCAAGAAATGATGGTTTAAGAGTTGTAAGCCCATTTGTTCCTTCTCGGTTTATCATGGAATATAAGAACTTCTAGGCCAAGTAGTTGATGTTTTCATGAAACCCATGAGTTAGATGGTGTTTGGGAGAGTCAATAGATGTTTGTCAAGCACCCACGGTGTTTGAAGACTCAAGAAATGATGGTTTAAGAGTTGTAAGCCCATTTGTTCCTTCTCGGTTTATCATGGAATATAAGAACTTCTAGGCCAAGTAGTTGATGTTTTCATGAAACACATGAGTTAGATGGTGTTTGGGAGAGTCAATAGATGTTTGTCAAGCACCCACGGTGTTTGAAGACTCAAGAAATGATGGTTTAAGAGTTGTAAGCCCATTTGTTCCTTCTCGGTTTATCATGGAATATAAGAACTTCTAGGCCAAGTAGTTGATGTTTTCATGAAACACATGAGTTAGATGGTGTTTGGGAGAGTCAATAGATGTTTGTCAAGCACCCACGGTGTTTGAAGACTGAAGAAATGATGGTTTAAGAGTTGTAAGCCCATTTGTTCCTTCTCGGTTTATCATGGAATATAAGAACTTCTAGGCCAAGTAGTTGATGTTTTCATGAAACACATGAGTTAGATGGTGTTTGGGAGAGTCAATAGATGTTTGTCAAGCACCCACGGTGTTTGAAGACTAAAGAAATGATGGTTTAAGAGTTGTAAGCCCATTTGTTCCTTCTCGGTTTATCATGGAATATAAGAACTTCTAGGCCAAGTAGTTGATGTTTTCATGAAACACATGAGTTAGATGGTGTTTGGGAGAGTCAATAGATGTTTGTCAAGCACCCACGGTGTTTGAAGACTGAAGAAATGATGGTTTAAGAGTTGTAAGCCCATTTGTTCCTTCTCGGTTTATCATGGAATATAAGAACTTCTAGGCCAAGTAGTTGATGTTTTCATGAAACACATGAGTTAGATGGTGTTTGGGAGAGTCAATAGATGTTTGTCAAGCACCCACGGTGTTTGAAGACTAAAGAAATGATGGTTTAAGAGTTGTAAGCCCATTTGTTCCTTCTCGGTTTATCATGGAATATAAGAACTTCTAGGCCAAGTAGTTGATGTTTTCATGAAACACATGAGTTAGATGGTGTTTGGGAGAGTCAATAGATGTTTGTCAAGCACCCACGGTGTTTGAAGACCGAAGAAATGATGGTTTAAGAGTTGTAAGCCCATTTGTTCCTTCTCGGTTTATCATGGAATATAAGAACTTCTAGGCCAAGTAGTTGATGTTTTCATGAAACACATGAGTTAGATGGTGTTTGGGAGAGTCAATAGATGTTTGTCAATTACCCACGGTGTTTGAAGACTGAAGAAATGATGGTTTAAGAGTTGTAAGCCCATTTGTTCCTTCTCGGTTTATCATGGAATATAAGAACTTCTAGGCCAAGTAGTTGATGTTTTCATGAAACACATGAGTTAGATGGTGTTTGGGAGAGTCAATAGATGTTTGTCAAGCACCCACGGTGTTTGAAGACTAAAGAAATGATGGTTTAAGAGTTGTAAGCCCATTTGTTCCTTCTCGGTTTATCATGGAATATAAGAACTTCTAGGCCAAGTAGTTGATGTTTTCATGAAACACATGAGTTAGATGGTGTTTGGGAGAGTCAATAGATGTTTGTCAAGCACCCACGGTGTTTGAAGACTGAAGAAATGATGGTTTAAGAGTTGTAAGCCCATTTGTTCCTTCTCGGTTTATCATGGAATATAAGAACTTCTAGGCCAAGTAGTTGATGTTTTCATGAAACACATGAGTTAGATGGTGTTTGGGAGAGTCAATAGATGTTTGTCAATTACCCACGGTGTTTGAAGACTGAAGAAATGATGGTTTAAGAGTTGTAAGCCCATTTGTTCCTTCTCGGTTTATCATGGAATATAAGAACTTCTAGGCCAAGTAGTTGATGTTTTCATGAAACACATGAGTTAGATGGTGTTTGGGAGAGTCAATAGATGTTTGTCAAGCACCCACGGTGTTTGAAGACTGAAGAAATGATGGTTTAAGAGTTGTAAGCCCATTTGTTCCTTCTCGGTTTATCATGGAATATAAGAACTTCTAGGCCAAGTAGTTGATGTTTTCATGAAACACATGAGTTAGATGGTGTTTGGGAGAGTCAATAGATGTTTGTCAAGCACCCACGGTGTTTGAAGACTGAAGAAATGATGGTTTAAGAGTTGTAAGCCCATTTGTTCCTTCTCGGTTTATCATGGAATATAAGAACTTCTAGGCCAAGTAGTTGATGTTTTCATGAAACACATGAGTTAGATGGTGTTTGGGAGAGTCAATAGATGTTTGTCAAGCACCCACGGTGTTTGAAGACTGAAGAAATGATGGTTTAAGAGTTGTAAGCCCATTTGTTCCTTCTCGGTTTATCATGGAATATAAGAACTTCTAGGCCAAGTAGTTGATGTTTTCATGAAACACATGAGTTAGATGGTGTTTGGGAGAGTCAATAGATGTTTGTCAAGCACCCACGGTGTTTGAAGACTGAAGAAATGATGGTTTAAGAGTTGTAAGCCCATTTGTTCCTTCTCGGTTTATCATGGAATATAAGAACTTCTAGGCCAAGTAGTTGATGTTTTCATGAAACACATGAGTTAGATGGTGTTTGGGAGAGTCAATAGATGTTTGTCAATTACCCACGGTGTTTGAAGACAGAAGAAATGATGGTTTAAGAGTTGTAAGTCCATTTGTTCCTTCACGGTTTATCATGGAATATAAGAACTTCTAGGCCAAGTAGTTGATGTTTTCAAGAAACACATGAGTTAGATGGTGTTTGGGAGAGTCAATAGATGTTTGTCAAGCACCCACGGTGTTTGAAGACTGAAGAAATGATGGTTTAAGAGTTGTAAGCCCATTTGTTCCTTCTCGGTTTATCATGGAATATAAGAACTTCTAGGCCAAGTAGTTGATGTTTTCATGAAACACATGAGTTAGATGGTGTTTGGGAGAGTCAATAGATGTTTGTCAAGCACCCACGGTGTTTGAAGACTGAAGAAATGATGGTTTAAGAGTTGTAAGCCCATTTGTTCCTTCTCGGTTTATCATGGAATATAAGAACTTCTAGGCCAAGTAGTTGATGTTTTCATGAAACACATGAGTTAGATGGTGTTTGGGAGAGTCAATAGATGTTTGTCAATTACCCACGGTGTTTGAAGACTGAAGAAATGATGGTTTAAGAGTTGTAAGCCCATTTGTTCCTTCTCGGTTTATCATGGAATATAAGAACTTCTAGGCCAAGTAGTTGATGTTTTCATGAAACACATGAGTTAGATGGTGTTTGGGAGAGTCAATAGATGTTTGTCAAGCACCCACGGTGTTTGAAGACTCAAGAAATGATGGTTTAAGAGTTGTAAGCCCATTTGTTCCTTCTCGGTTTATCATGGAATATAAGAACTTCTAGGCCAAGTAGTTGATGTTTTCATGAAACAGATGAGTTAGATGGTGTTTGGGAGAGTCAATAGATGTTTGTCAAGCACCCACGGTGTTTGAAGACTCAAGAAATGATGGTTTAAGAGTTGTAAGCCCATTTGTTCCTTCTCGGTTTATCATGGAATATAAGAACTTCTAGGCCAAGTAGTTGATGTTTTCATGAAACACATGAGTTAGATGGTGTTTGGGAGAGTCAATAGATGTTTGTCAAGCACCCACGGTGTTTGAAGACTGACGAAATGATGGTTTCAGAGTTGTAAGCCCATTTGTTCCTTCTCGGTTTATCATGGAATATAAGAACTTCTAGGCCAAGTAGTTGATGTTTTCATGAAACACATGAGTTAGATGGTGTTTGGGAGAGTCAATAGATGTTTGTCAAGCACCCAGGGTGTTTGAAGACTGAAGAAATGATTGTTTAAGAGTTGTAAGCCCATTTGTTCCTTCTCGGTTTATCATGGAATATAAGAACTTCTAGGCCAAGTAGTTGATGTTTTCATGAAACACATGAGTTAGATGGTGTTTGGGAGAGTCAATAGATGTTTGTCAAGCACCCACGGTGTTTGAAGACTCAAGAAATGATGGTTTAAGAGTTGTAAGCCCATTTGTTCCTTCTCGGTTTATCATGGAATATAAGAACTTCTAGGCCAAGTAGTTGATGTTTTCATGAAACACATGAGTTAGATGGTGTTTGGGAGAGTCAATAGATGTTTGTCAAGCACCCACGGTGTTTGAAGACTCAAGAAATGATGGTTTAAGAGTTGTAAGCCCATTTGTTCCTTCTCGGTTTATCATGGAATATAAGAACTTCTAGGCCAAGTAGTTGATGTTTTCATGAAACACATGAGTTAGATGGTGTTTGGGAGAGTCAATAGATGTTTGTCAAGCACCCACGGTGTTTGAAGACTCAATAAATGATGGTTTAAGAGTTGTAAGCCCATTTGTTCCTTCTCGGTTTATCATGGAATATAAGAACTTCTAGGCCAAGTAGTTGATGTTTTCATGAAACACATGAGTTAGATGGTGTTTGGGAGAGTCAATAGATGTTTGTCAATTACCCACGGTGTTTGAAGACTGAAGAAATGATGGTTTAAGAGTTGTAAGCCCATTTGTTCCTTCTCGGTTTATCATGGAATATAAGAACTTCTAGGCCAAGTAGTTGATGTTTTCATGAAACACATGAGTTAGATGGTGTTTGGGAGAGTCAATAGATGTTTGTCAAGCACCCACGGTGTTTGAAGACTCAAGAAATGATGGTTTAAGAGTTGTAAGCCCATTTGTTCCTTCTCGGTTTATCATGGAATATAAGAACTTCTAGGCCAAGTAGTTGATGTTTTCATGAAACACATGAGTTAGATGGTGTTTGGGAGAGTCAATAGATGTTTGTCAAGCACCCACGGTGTTTGAAGACTCAAGAAATGGTGGTTTAAGAGTTGTAAGCCCATTTGTTCCTTCTCGGTTTATCATGGAATATAAGAACTTCTAGGCCAAGTAGTTGATGTTTTCATGAAACACATGAGTTAGATGGTGTTTGGGAGAGTCAATAGATGTTTGTCAAGCACCCACGGTGTTTGAAGACTAAAGAAATGATGGTTTAAGAGTTGTAAGCCCATTTGTTCCTTCTCGGTTTATCATGGAATATAAGAACTTCTAGGCCAAGTAGTTGATGTTTTCATGAAACACATGAGTTAGATGGTGTTTGGGAGAGTCAATAGATGTTTGTCAAGCACCCACGGTGTTTGAAGACCGAAGAAATGATGGTTTAAGAGTTGTAAGCCCATTTGTTCCTTCTCGGTTTATCATGGAATATAAGAACTTCTAGGCCAAGTAGTTGATGTTTTCATGAAACACATGAGTTAGATGGTGTTTGGGAGAGTCAATAGATGTTTGTCAATTACCCACGGTGTTTGAAGACTGAGGAAATGATGGTTTAAGAGTTGTAAGCCCATTTGTTCCTTCTCGGTTTATCATGGAATATAAGAACTTCTAAGCCAAGTAGTTGATGTTTTCGTGAAACACATGAGTTAGATGGTGTTTGGGAGAGTCAATAGATGTTTGTCAAGCACCCACGGTGTTTGAAGACTAAAGAAATGATGGTTTAAGAGTTGTAAGCCCATTTGTTCCTTCTCGGTTTATCATGGAATATAAGAACTTCTAGGCCAAGTAGTTGATGTTTTCATGAAACACATGAGTTAGATGGTGTTTGGGAGAGTCAATAGATGTTTGTCAAGCACCCACGGTGTTTGAAGACCGAAGAAATGATGGTTTAAGAGTTGTAAGCCCATTTGTTCCTTCTCGGTTTATCATGGAATATAAGAACTTCTAGGCCAAGTAGTTGATGTTTTCATGAAACACATGAGTTAGATGGTGTTTGGGAGAGTCAATAGATGTTTGTCAATTACCCACGGTGTTTGAAGACTGAAGAAATGATGGTTTAAGAGTTGTAAGCCCATTTGTTCCTTCTCGGTTTATCATGGAATATAAGAACTTCTAGGCCAAGTAGTTGATGTTTTCATGAAACACATGAGTTAGATGGTGTTTGGGAGAGTCAATAGATGTTTGTCAAGCACCCACGGTGTTTGAAGACTTAAGAAATGATGGTTTAAGAGTTGTAAGCCCATTTGTTCCTTCTCGGTTTATCATGGAATATAAGAACTTCTAGGCCAAGTAGTTGATGTTTTCATGAAACACATGAGTTAGATGGTGTTTGGGAGAGTCAATAGATGTTTGTGAAGCACCCACGGTGTTTGAAGACTGAAGAAATGATGGTTTAAGAGTTGTAAGCCCATTTGTTCCTTCTCGGTTTATCATGGAATATAAGAACTTCTAGGCCAAGTAGTTGATGTTTTCATGAAACACATGAGTTAGATGGTGTTTGGGAGAGTCAATAGATGTTTGTCAAGCACCCACGGTGTTTGAAGACTCAAGAAATGATGGTTTAAGAGTTGTAAGCCCATTTGTTCCTTCTCGGTTTATCATGGAATATAAGAACTTCTAGGCCAAGTAGTTGATGTTTTCATGAAACACATGAGTTAGATGGTGTTTGGGAGAGTCAATAGATGTTTGTCAATCACCCACGGTGTTTGAAGACTTTAGAAATGATGGTTTAAGAGTTGTAAGCCCATTTGTTCCTTCTCGGTTTATCATGGAATATAAGAACTTCTAGGCCAAGTAGTTGATGTTTTCATGAAACACATGAGTTAGATGGTGTTTGGGAGAGTCAATAGATGTTTGTCAAGCACCCACGGTGTTTGAAGACGAAGAAATGATGGTTTAAGAGTTGTAAGCCCATTTGTTCCTTCTCGGTTTATCATGGAATATAAGAACTTCTAGGCCAAGTAGTTGATGTTTTCATGAAACACATGAGTTAGATGGTGTTTGGGAGAGTCAATAGATGTTTGTCAAGCACCCACGGTGTTTGAAGACTCAAGAAATGATGGTTTAAGAGTTGTAAGCCCATTTGTTCCTTCTCGGTTTATCATGGAATATAAGAACTTCTAGGCCAAGTAGTTGATGTTTTCATGAAACACATGAGTTAGATGGTGTTTGGGAGAGTCAATAGATGTTTGTCAAGCACCCACGGTGGTTGAAGACTCAAGAAATGATGGTTTAAGAGTTGTAAGCCCATTTGTTCCTTCTCGGTTTATCATGGAATATAAGAACTTCTAGGCCAAGTAGTTGATGTTTTCATGAAACACATGAGTTAGATGGTGTTTGGGAGAGTCAATAGATGTTTGTCAAGCACCCACGGTGTTTGAAGACTGAAGAAATGATGGTTTAAGAGTTGTAAGCCCATTTGTTCCTTCTCGGTTTATCATGGAATATAAGAACTTCTAGGCCAAGTAGTTGATGTTTTCATGAAACACATGAGTTAGATGGTGTTTGGGAGAGTCAATAGATGTTTGTCAATTACCCACGGTGTTTGAAGACTGAAGAAATGATGGTTTAAGAGTTGTAAGCCCATTTGTTCCTTCTCGGTTTATCATGGAATATAAGAACTTCTAGGCCAAGTAGTTGATGTTTTCATGAAACACATGAGTTAGATGGTGTTTGGGAGAGTCAATAGATGTTTGTCAAGCACCCACGGTGTTTGAAGACTGAAGAAATGATGGTTTAAGAGTTGTAAGCCCATTTGTTCCTTCTCGGTTTATCATGTAATATAAGAACTTCTAGGCCAAGTAGTTGATGTTTTCATGAAACACATGAGTTAGATGGTGTTTGGGAGAGTCAATAGATGTTTGTCAATCACCCACGGTGTTTGAAGACCGAAGAAATGATGGTTTAAGAGTTGTAAGCCCATTTGTTCCTTCTCGGTTTATCATGGAATATAAGAACTTCTAGGCCAGGTAGTTGATGTTTTCATGAAACACATGAGTTAGATGGTGTTTGGGAGAGTCAATAGATGTTTGTCAATTACGCACGGTGTTTGAAGACTGAAGAAATGATGGTTTAAGAGTTGTAAGCCCATTTGTTCCTTCTCGGTTTATCATGGAATATAAGAACTTCTAGGCCAAGTAGTTGATGTTTTCATGAAACACATGAGTTAGATGGTATTTGGGAGAGTCAATAGATGTTTGTCAAGCACCCACGGTGTTTGAAGACTGAAGAAATGATGGTTTAAGAGTTGTAAGTCCATTTGTTCCTTCTCGGTTTATCATGGAATATAAGAACTTCTAGGCCAAGTAGTTGATGTTTTCATGAAACACATGAGTTAGATGGTGTTTGGGAGAGTCAATAGATGTTTGTCAATTACCCACGGTGTTTGAAGACTGAAGAAATGATGGTTTAAGAGTTGTAAGCCCATTTGTTCCTTCTCGGTTTATCATGGAATATAAGAACTTCTAGGCCAAGTAGTTGATGTTTTCATGAAACACATGAGTTAGATGGTGTTTGGGAGAGTCAATAGATGTTTGTCAAGCACCCACGGTGTTTGAAGACTGAAGAAATGATGTTTTAAGAGTTGTAAGCCCATTTGTTCCTTCTCGGTTTATCATGGAATATAAGAACTTCTAGGCCAAGTAGTTGATGTTTTCATGAAACACATGAGTTAGATGGTGTTTGGGAGAGTCAATAGATGTTTGTCAAGCACCCACGGTGTTTGAAGACTTAAGAAATGATGGTTTAAGAGTTGTAAGCCCATTTGTTCCTTCTCGGTTTATCATGGAATATAAGAACTTCTAGGCCAAGTAGTTGATGTTTTCATGAAACACATGAGTTAGATGGTGTTTGGGAGAGTCAATAGATGTTTGTCAAGCACCCACGGTGTTTGAAGACTCAAGAAATGATGGTGTAAGAGTTGTAAGCCCATTTGTTCCTTCTCGGTTTATCATGGAATATAAGAACTTCTAGGCCAAGTAGTTGATGTTTTCATGAAACACATGAGTTAGATGGTGTTTGGGAGAGTCAATAGATGTTTGTCAAGCACCCACGGTGTTTGAAGACTCAAGAAATGATGGTTTAAGAGTTGTAAGCCCATTTGTTCCTTCTCGGTTTATCATGGAATATAAGAACTTCTAGGCCAAGTAGTTGATGTTTTCATGAAACACATGAGTTAGATGGTGTTTGGGAGAGTCAATAGATGTTTGTCAAGCACCCACGGTGTTTGAAGACTCAAGAACTGATGGTTTAAGAGTTGTAAGCCCATTTGTTCCTTCTCGGTTTATCATGGAATATAAGAACTTCTAGGCCAAGTAGTTGATGTTTTCATGAAACACATGAGTTAGATGGTGTTTGGGAGAGTCAATAGATGTTTGTCAAGCACCCACGGTGTTTGAAGACCGAAGAAATGATGGTTTAAGAGTTGTAAGCCCATTTGTTCCTTCTCGGTTTATCATGGAATATAAGAACTTCTAGGCCAAGTAGTTGATGTTTTCATGAAACACATGAGTTAGATGGTGTTTGGGAGAGTCAATAGATGTTTGTCAAGCACCCACGGTGTTTGAAGACTCAAGAAATGATGGTTTAAGAGTTGTAAGCCCATTTGTTCCTTCTCGGTTTATCATGGAATATAAGAACTTCTAGGCCAAGTAGTTGATGTTTTCATGAAACACATGAGTTAGATGGTGTTTGGGAGAGTCAATAGATGTTTGTCAAGCACCCACGGTGTTTGAAGACTCAAGAAATGATGGTTTAAGAGTTGTAAGCCCATTTGTTCCTTCTCGGTTTATCATGGAATATAAGAACTTCTAGGCCAAGTAGTTGATGTTTTCATGAAACACATGAGTTAGATGGTGTTTGGGAGAGTCAATAGATGTTTGTCAAGCACCCACGGTGTTTGAAGACTCAAGAAATGATGGTTTAAGAGTTGTAAGCCCATTTGTTCCTTCTCGGTTTATCATGGAATATAAGAACTTCTAGGCCAAGTAGTTGATGTTTTCATGAAACACATGAGTTAGATGGTGTTTGGGAGAGTCAATAGATGTTTGTCAAGCACCCACGGTGTTTGAAGACTCAGGAAATGATGGTTTAAGAGTTGTAAGCCCATTTGTTCCTTCTCGGTTTATCATGGAATATAAGAACTTCTAGGCCAAGTAGTTGATGTTTTCATGAAACACATGAGTTAGATGGTGTTTGGGAGAGTCAATAGATGTTTGTCAAGCACCCACGGTGTTTGAAGACTTTAGAAATGATGGTTTAAGAGTTGTAAGCCCATTTGTTCCTTCTCGGTTTATCATGGAATATAAGAACTTCTAGGCCAAGTAGTTGATGTTTTCATGAAACACATGAGTTAGATGGTGTTTGGGAGAGTCAATAGATGTTTGTCAAGCACCCACGGTGTTTGAAGACTGAAGAAATCATGGTTTAAGAGTTGTAAGCCCATTTGTTCCTTCTCGGTTTATCATGGAATATAAGAACTTCTAGGCCAAGTAGTTGATGTTTTCATGAAACACATGAGTTAGATGGTGTTTGGGAGAGTCAATAGATGTTTGTCAAGCACCCACGGTGTTTTAAGACTCAAGATTTCATGGTTTAAGAGTTGTAAGCCCATTTGTTCCTTCTCGGTTTATCATGGAATATAAGAACTTCTAGGCCAAGTAGTTGATGTTTTCATGAAACACATGAGTTAGATGGTGTTTGGGAGAGTCAATAGATGTTTGTCAAGCACCCACGGTGTTTGAAGACTGAAGAAATGATGGTTTAAGAGTTGTAAGCCCATTTGTTCCTTCTCGGTTTATCATGGAATATAAGAACTTCTAGGCCAAGTAGTTGATGTTTTCATGAAACACATGAGTTAGATGGTGTTTGGGAGAGTCAATAGATGTTTGTCAATTACCCACGGTGTTTGAAGACTGAAGAAATGATGGTTTAAGAGTTGTAAGCCCATTTGTTCCTTCTCGGTTTATCATGGAATATAAGAACTTCTAGGCCAAGTAGTTGATGTTTTCATGAAACACATGAGTTAGATGGTGTTTGGGAGAGTCAATAGATGTTTGTCAAGCACCCACGGTGTTTGAAGACTAAATAAATGATGGTTTAAGAGTTGTAAGCCCATTTGTTCCTTCTCGGTTTATCATGGAATATAAGAACTTCTAGGCCAAGTAGTTGATGTTTTCATGAAACACATGAGTTAGATGGTGTTTGGGAGAGTCAATAGATGTTTGTCAAGCACCCACGGTGTTTGAAGACTCAAGAAATGATGGTTTAAGAGTTGTAAGCCCATTTGTTCCTTCTCGGTTTATCATGGAATATAAGAACTTCTAGGCCAAGTAGTTGATGTTTTCATGAAACACATGAGTTAGATGGTGTTTGGGAGAGTCAATAGATGTTTGTCAAGCACCCACGGTGTTTGAAGACTGAAGAAATGATGGTTTAAGAGTTGTAAGCCCATTTGTTCCTTCTCGGTTTATCATGGAATATAAGAACTTCTAGGCCAAGTAGTTGATGTTTTCATGAAACACATGAGTTAGATGGTGTTTGGGAGAGTCAATAGATGTTTGTCAAGCACCCACGGTGTTTGAAGACTCAAGAAATGATGGTTTAAGAGTTGTAAGCCCATTTGTTCCTTCTCGGTTTATCATGGAATATAAGAACTTCTAGGCCAAGTAGTTGATGTTTTCATGAAACACATGAGTTAGATGGTGTTTGGGAGAGTCAATAGATGTTTGTCAAGCACCCACGGTGTTTGAAGACTAAAGAAATGATGGTTTAAGAGTTGTAAGCCCATTTGTTCCTTCTCGGTTTATCATGGAATATAAGAACTTCTAGGCCAAGTAGTTGATGTTTTCATGAAACACATGAGTTAGATGGTGTTTGGGAGAGTCAATAGATGTTTGTCAAGCACCCACGGTGTTTGAAGACCGAAGAAATGATGGTTTAAGAGTTGTAAGCCCATTTGTTCCTTCTCGGTTTATCATGGAATATAAGAACTTCTAGGCCAAGTAGTTGATGTTTTCATGAAACACATGAGTTAGATGGTGTTTGGGAGAGTCAATAGATGTTTGTCAAGCACCCACGGTGTTTGAAGACTGAAGAAATGATGGTTTAACAGTTGTAAGCCCTTTTGTTCCTTCTCGGTTTATCATGGAATATAAGAACTTCTAGGCCAAGTAGTTGATGTTTTCATGAAACACATGAGTTAGATGGTGTTTGGGAGAGTCAATAGATGTTTGTCAAGCCCCCACGGTGTTTGAAGACTGAAGAAATGATGGTTTAAGAGTTGTAAGCCCATTTGTTCCTTCTCGGTTTATCATGGAATATAAGAACTTCTAGGCCAAGTAGTTGATGTTTTCATGAAACACATGAGTTAGATGGTGTTTGGGAGAGTCAATAGATGTTTGTCAATTACCCACTGTTTGAAGACTCAAGAAATGATGGTTTAAGAGTTGTAAGCCCATTTGTTCCTTCTCGGTTTATCATGGAATATAAGAACTTCTAGGCCAAGTAGTTGATGTTTTCATGAAACACATGAGTTAGATGGTGTTTGGGAGAGTCAATAGATGTTTGTCAAGCACCCACGGTGTTTGAAGACTCAAGAAATGATGGTTTAAGAGTTGTAAGCCCATTTGTTCCTTCTCGGTTTATCATGGAATATAAGAACTTCTAGGCCAAGTAGTTGATGTTTTCATGAAACACATGAGTTAGATGGTGTTTGGGAGAGTCAATAGATGTTTGTCAAGCACCCACGGTGTTTGAAGACTCAAGAAATGATGGTTTAAGAGTTGTAAGCCCATTTGTTCCTTCTCGGTTTATCATGGAATATAAGAACTTCTAGGCCAAGTAGTTGATGTTTTCATGAAACACATGAGTTAGATGGTGTTTGGGAGAGTCAATAGATGTTTGTCAAGCACCCACGGTGTTTGAAGACTGAAGAAATGATGGTTTAAGAGTTGTAAGCCCATTTGTTCCTTCTCGGTTTATCATGGAATATAAGAACTTCTAGGCCAAGTAGTTGATGTTTTCATGAAACACATGAGTTAGATGGTGTTTGGGAGAGTCAATAGATGTTTGTCAAGCACCCACGGTGTTTGAAGACTCAAGAAATGATGGTTTAAGAGTTGTAAGCCCATTTGTTCCTTCTCGGTTTATCATGGAATATAAGAACTTCTAGGCCAAGTAGTTGATGTTTTCATGAAACACATGAGTTAGATGGTGTTTGGGAGAGTCAATAGATGTTTGTCAAGCACCCACGGTGTTTGAAGACTTAAGAAATGATGGTTTAAGAGTTGTAAGCCCATTTGTTCCTTCTCGGTTTATCATGGAATATAAGAACTTCTAGGCCAAGTAGTTGATGTTTTCATGAAACACATGAGTTAGATGGTGTTTGGGAGAGTCAATAGATGTTTGTCAATCACCCACGGTGTTTGAAGACTGAAGAAATGATGTTTTAAGAGTTGTAAGTCCATTTGTTCCTTCTCGGTTTATCATGGAATATAAGAACTTCTAGGCCAAGTAGTTGATGTTTTCATGAAACACATGAGTTAGATGGTGTTTGGGAGAGTCAATAGATGTTTGTCAAGCACCCACGGTGTTTGAAGACTGAAGAAATGATGGTTTAAGAGTTGTAAGCCCATTTGTTCCTTCTCGGTTTATCATGGAATATAAGAACTTCTAGGCCAAGTAGTTGATGTTTTCATGAAACACATGAGTTAGATGGTGTTTGGGAGAGTCAATAGATGTTTGTCAAGCACCCACGGTGTTTGAAGACTGAAGAAATGATGGTTTAAGAGTTGTAAGCCCATTTGTTCCTTCTCGGTTTATCATGGAATATAAGAACTTCTAGGCCAAGTAGTTGATGTTTTCATGAAACACATGAGTTAGATGGTGTTTGGGAGAGTCAATAGATGTTTGTCAATTACCCACGGTGTTTGAAGACTGAAGAAATGATGGTTTAAGAGTTGTAAGCCCATTTGTTCCTTCTCGGTTTATCATGGAATATAAGAACTTCTAGGCCAAGTAGTTGATGTTTTCATGAAACACATGAGTTAGATGGTGTTTGGGAGAGTCAATAGATGTTTGTCAAGCACCTACGGTGTTTGAAGACTGAAGAAATGATGGTTTAAGAGTTGTAAGCCCATTTGTTCCTTCTCGGTTTATCATGGAATATAAGAACTTCTAGGCCAAGTAGTTGATGTTTTCATGAAACACATGAGTTAGATGGTGTTTGGGAGAGTCAATAGATGTTTGTCAATTACCCACGGTGTTTGAAGACTGAAGAAATGATGGTTTAAGAGTTGTAAGCCCATTTGTTCCTTCTCGGTTTATCATGGAATATAAGAACTTCTAGGCCAAGTAGTTGATGTTTTCAAGAAACACATGAGTTAGATGGTGTTTGGGAGAGTCAATAGATGTTTGTCAATCACCCACGGTGTTTGAAGACTGAAGAAATGATGGTTTAAGAGTTGTAAGCCCATTTGTTCCTTCTCGGTTTATCATGGAATATAAGAACTTCTAGGCCAAGTAGTTGATGTTTTCAAGAAACACATGAGTTAGATGGTGTTTGGGAGAGTCAATAGATGTTTGTCAATCACCCACGGTGTTTGAAGACTGAAGAAATGATGTTTTAAGAGTTGTAAGTCCATTTGTTCCTTCACGGTTTATCATGGAATATAAGAACTTCTAGGCCAAGTAGTTGATGTTTTCATGAAACACATGAGTTAGATGGTGTTTGGGAGAGTCAATAGATGTTTGTCAAGCACCCACTGAAATTAAAGACTCAAGAAATGATGGTTTAAGAGTTGTAAGCCCATTTGTTCCTTCTCGGTTTATCATGGAATATAAGAACTTCTAGGCCAAGTAGTTGATGTTTTCATGAAACACATGAGTTAGATGGTGTTTGGGAGAGTCAATAGATGTTTGTCAAGCACCCACGGTGTTTGAAGACTGAAGAAATGATGGTTTAAGAGTTGTAAGCCCATTTGTTCCTTCTCGGTTTATCATGGAATATAAGAACTTCTAGGCCAAGCAGTTGATAATTTCATGAAACACATGAGTTAGATGGTGTTTGGGAGAGTCAATAGATGTTTGTCAAGCACCCACGGTGTTTGAAGACTCAAGAAATGATGGTTTAAGAGTTGTAAGTCCATTTGTTCCTTCACGGTTTATCATGGAATAAAAGACTTCTAGGCCAAGTAGTTGATGTTTTCATGAAACACATGAGTTAGATGGTGTTTGGGAGAGTCAATAGATGTTTGTCAAGCACCCACGGTGTTTGAAGACTGAAGAAATGATGGTTTAAGAGTTGTAAGCCCATTTGTTCCTTCTCGTTTATCATGGAATATAAGAACTTCTAGGCCAAGTAGTTGATGTTTTCATGAAACACATGAGTTAGATGGTGTTTGGGAGAGTCAATAGATGTTTGTCAAGCACCCACGGTGTTTGAAGACTGAAGAAATGATGGTTTAAGAGTTGTAAGCCCATTTGTTCCTTCTCGGTTTATCATGGAATATAAGAACTTCTAGGCCAAGTAGTTGATGTTTTCATGAAACACATGAGTTAGATGGTGTTTGGGAGAGTCAATAGATGTTTGTCAATCACCCACGGTGTTTGAAGACTGAAGAAATGATGTTTTAAGAGTTGTAAGCCCATTTGTTCCTTCTCGGTTTATCATGGAATATAAGAACTTCTAGGCCAAGTAGTTGATGTTTTCATGAAACACATGAGTTAGATGGTGTTTGGGAGAGTCAATAGATGTTTGTCAATCACCCACGGTGTTTGAAGACTGAAGAAATGATGTTTTAAGAGTTGTAAGTCCATTTGTTCCTTCTCGGTTTATCATGGAATATAAGAACTTCTAGGCCAAGTAGTTGATGTTTTCATGAAACACATGAGTTAGATGGTGTTTGGGAGAGTCAATAGATGTTTGTCAATTACCCACGGTGTTTGAAGACTGAAGAAATGATGGTTTAAGAGTTGTAAGCCCATTTGTTCCTTCTCGGTTTATCATGGAATATAAGAACTTCTAGGCCAAGTAGTTGATGTTTTCATGAAACACATGAGTTAGATGGTGTTTGGGAGAGTCAATAGATGTTTGTCAAGCACCCACGGTGTTTGAAGACTGAAGAAATGATGGTTTAAGAGTTGTAAGCCCATTTGTTCCTTCTCGGTTTATCATGGAATATAAGAACTTCTAGGCCAAGTAGTTGATGTTTTCATGAAACACATGAGTTAGATGGTGTTTGGGAGAGTCAATAGATGTTTGTCAAGCACCCACGGTGTTTGAAGACTCAAGAAATGATGGTTTAAGAGTTGTAAGCCCATTTGTTCCTTCTCGGTTTATCATGGAATATAAGAACTTCTAGGCCAAGTAGTTGATGTTTTCATGAAACACATGAGTTAGATGGTGTTTGGGAGAGTCAATAGATGTTTGTCAATTACCCACGGTGTTTGAAGACTGAAGAAATGATGGTTTAAGAGTTGTAAGCCCATTTGTTCCTTCTCGGTTTATCATGGAATATAAGAACTTCTAGGCCAAGTAGTTGATGTTTTCAAGAAACACATGAGTTAGATGGTGTTTGGGAGAGTCAATAGATGTTTGTCAAGCACCCACTGTTTGAAGACTCAAGAAATGATGGTTTATGAGTTGTAAGCCATTTGTTCCTTCACGTTTTATCATGGAATATAAGAACTTCTAGGCCAAGTAGTTGATGTTTTCATGAAACACATGAGTTAGATGGTGTTTGGGAGAGTCAATAGATGTTTGTGAAGCACCCACGGTGTTTGAAGACTGAAGAAATGATGGTTTAAGAGTTGTAAGCCCATTTGTTCCTTCTCGCTTATCATGGAATATAAGAACTTCTAGGCCAAGTAGTTGATGTTTTCATGAAACACATGAGTTAGATGGTGTTTGGGAGAGTCAATAGATGTTTGTCAATCACCCATGCTGTTTGAAGACTGAAGAAATGATGGTTTAAGAGTTGTAAGCCCATTTGTTCCTTCTCGGTTTATCATGGAATATAAGAACTTCTAGGCCAAGTAGTTGATGTTTTCATGAAACACATGAGTTAGATGGTGTTTGGGAGAGTCAATAGATGTTTGTCAAGCACCCACGGTGGTTGAAGACTGAAGAAATGATGGTTTAAGAGTTGTAAGCCCATTTGTTCCTTCTCGGTTTATCATGGAATATAAGAACTTCTAGGCCAAGTAGTTGATGTTTTCATGAAACACATGAGTTAGATGGTGTTTGGGAGAGTCAATGGATGTTTGTGAAGCACCCACGGTGTTTGAAAACTAAAGAAATGATGGTTTAAGAGTTGTAAGCCCATTTGTTCCTTCTCGGTTTATCATGGAATATAAGAACTTCTAGGCCAAGTAGTTGATGTTTTCATGAAACACATGAGTTAGATGGTGTTTGGGAGAGTCAATAGATGTTTGTCAATTACCCACGGTGTTTGAAGTCTAGAGAAATGATGGTTTAAGAGTTGTAAGCCCATTTGTTCCTTCTCGGTTTATCATGGAATATAAGAACTTCTAGGCCAAGTAGTTGATGTTTTCATGAAACACATGAGTTAGATGGTGTTTGGGAGAGTCAATAGATGTTTGTCAATTACCCACTGTTTTTGAAGACTGAAGAAATGATGGTTTAAGAGTTGTAAGCCCATTTGTTCCTTCTCGGTTTATCATGGAATATAAGAACTTCTAGGCCAAGTAGTTGATGTTTTCATGAAACACATGAGTTAGATGGTGTTTGGGAGAGTCAATAGATGTTTGTCAATTACCCACGGTGTTTGAAGACTGAAGAAATGATGGTTTAAGAGTTGTAAGCCCATTTGTTCCTTCTCGGTTTATCATGGAATATAAGAACTTCTAGGCCAAGTAGTTGATGTTTTCATGAAACACATGAGTTAGATGGTGTTTGGGAGAGTCAATAGATGTTTGTCAAGCACCCACGGTGTTTGAAGACTGAAGAAATGATGGTTTAAGAGTTGTAAGCCCATTTGTTCCTTCTCGGTTTATCATGGAATATAAGAACTTCTAGGCCAAGTAGTTGATGTTTTCATGAAACACATGAGTTAGATGGTGTTTGGGAGAGTCAATAGATGTTTGTCAAGCACCCACGGTGTTTGAAGACTGAAGAAATGATGGTTTAAGAGTTGTAAGCCCATTTGTTCCTTCTCGGTTTATCATGGAATATAAGAACTTCTAGGCCAAGTAGTTGATGTTTTCATGAAACACATGAGTTAGATGGTGTTTGGGAGAGTCAATAGATGTTTGTCAATTACCCACGGTGTTTGAAGACTGAAGAAATGATGGTTTAAGAGTTGTAAGCCCATTTGTTCCTTCACGTTTAATCATGGAATATAAGAACTTCTAGGCCAAGTAGTTGATGTTTTCATGAAACACATGAGTTAGATGGTGTTTGGGAGAGTCAATAGATGTTTGTCAATTACCCACGGTGTTTGAAGACTGAAGAAATGATGGTTTAAGAGTTGTAAGCCCATTTGTTCCTTCTCGGTTTATCATGGAATATAAGAACTTCTAGGCCAAGTAGTTGATGTTTTCATGAAACACATGAGTTAGATGGTGTTTGGGAGAGTCAATAGATGTTTGTCAATTACCTACTTGTTTGAAGACTGAAGAAATGATGGTTTAAGAGTTGTAAGCCCATTTGTTCCTTCTCGGTTTATCATGGAATATAAGAACTTCTAGGCCAAGTAGTTGATGTTTTCATGAAACACATGAGTTAGATGGTGTTTGGGAGAGTCAATAGATGTTTGTCAATTACCCACGGTGTTTGAAGACTGAAGAAATGATGGTTTAAGAGTTGTAAGCCCATTTGTTCCTTCTCGGTTTATCATGGAATATAAGAACTTCTAGGCCAAGTAGTTGATGTTTTCATGAAACACATGAGTTAGATGGTGTTTGGGAGAGTCAATAGATGTTTGTCAATTACCCACGGTGTTTGAAGACTGAAGAAATGATGGTTTAAGAGTTGTAAGCCCATTTGTTCCTTCTCGGTTTATCATGGAATATAAGAACTTCTAGGCCAAGTAGTTGATGTTTTCATGAAACACATGAGTTAGATGGTGTTTGGGAGAGTCAATAGATGTTTGTCAAGCACCCACGGTGTTTGAAGACTGAAGAAATGATGGTTTAAGAGTTGTAAGCCCATTTGTTCCTTCTCGGTTTATCATGGAATATAAGAACTTCTAGGCCAAGTAGTTGATGTTTTCATGAAACACATGAGTTAGATGGTGTTTGGGAGAGTCAATAGATGTTTGTCAATCACCCACGGTGTTTGAAGACTGAAGAAATGATGTTTTAAGAGTTGTAAGTCCATTTGTTCCTTCTCGGTTTATCATGGAATATAAGAACTTCTAGGCCAAGTAGTTGATGTTTTCATGAAACACATGAGTTAGATGGTGTTTGGGAGAGTCAATAGATGTTTGTCAATCACCCACGGTGTTTGAAGACTGAAGAAATGATGTTTTAAGAGTTGTAAGTCCATTTGTTCCTTCTCGGTTTATCATGGAATATAAGAACTTCTAGGCCAAGTAGTTGATGTTTTCATGAAACACATGAGTTAGATGGTGTTTGGGAGAGTCAATAGATGTTTGTCAATTACCCACTGTATTTGAAGACTGAAGAAATGATGGTTTAAGAGTTGTAAGCCCATTTGTTCCTTCTCGGTTTATCATGGAATATAAGAACTTCTAGGCCAAGTAGTTGATGTTTTCATGAAACACATGAGTTAGATGGTGTTTGGGAGAGTCAATAGATGTTTGTCAAGCACCCACGGTGTTTGAAGACTAAATAAATGATGGTTTAAGAGTTGTAAGCCCATTTGTTCCTTCTCGGTTTATCGTGGAATATAAGAACTTCTAGGCCAAGTAGTTGATGTTTTCATGAAACACATGAGTTAGATGGTGTTTGGGAGAGTCAATAGATGTTTGTCAAGCACCCACGGTGTTTGAAGACTGAAGAAATGATGGTTTAAGAGTTGTAAGCCCATTTGTTCCTTCTCGGTTTATCATGGAATATAAGAACTTCTAGGCCAAGTAGTTGATGTTTTCATGAAACACATGAGTTAGATGGTGTTTGGGAGAGTCAATAGATGTTTGTCAATTACCCACGGTGTTTGAAGACTGAAGAAATGATGGTTTAAGAGTTGTAAGCCCATTTGTTCCTTCTCGGTTTATCATGGAATATAAGAACTTCTAGGCCAAGTAGTTGATGTTTTCAAGAAACACATGAGTTAGATGGTGTTTGGGAGAGTCAATAGATGTTTGTCAATCACCCACGGTGTTTGAAGACTGAAGAAATGATGTTTTAAGAGTTGTAAGTCCATTTGTTCCTTCACGGTTTATCATGGAATATAAGAACTTCTAGGCCAAGTAGTTGATGTTTTCATGAAACACATGAGTTAGATGGTGTTTGGGAGAGTCAATAGATGTTTGTCAAGCACCCACGGTGTTTGAAGACTGAAGAAATGATGGTTTAAGAGTTGTAAGCCCATTTGTTCCTTCTCGGTTTATCATGGAATATAAGAACTTCTAGGCCAAGTAGTTGATGTTTTCATGAAACACATGAGTTAGATGGTGTTTGGGAGAGTCAATAGATGTTTGTCAATTACCCACGGTGTTTGAAGACTGAAGAAATGATGGTTTAAGAGTTGTAAGCCCATTTGTTCCTTCTCGGTTTATCATGGAATATAAGAACTTCTAGGCCAAGTAGTTGATGTTTTCATGAAACACATGAGTTAGATGGTGTTTGGGAGAGTCAATAGATGTTTGTCAAGCACCCACGGTGTTTGAAGACTGAAGAAATGATGGTTTAAGAGTTGTAAGCCCATTTGTTCCTTCTCGGCTTATCGTGGAATATAAGAACTTCTAGGCCAAGTAGTTGATGTTTTCCTGAAACACATGAGTTAGATGGTGTTTGGGAGAGTCAATAGATGTTTGTCAAGCACCCACGGTGTTTGAAGACTGAAGAAATGATGGTTTAAGAGTTGTAAGCCCATTTGTTCCTTCTCGGTTTATCATGGAATATAAGAACTTCTAGGCCAAGTAGTTGATGTTTTCATGAAACACATGAGTTAGATGGTGTTTGGGAGAGTCAATAGATGTTTGTCAATTACCCACGGTGTTTGAAGACTGAAGAAATGATGGTTTAAGAGTTGTAAGCCCATTTGTTCCTTCTCGGTTTATCATGGAATATAAGAACTTCTAGGCCAAGTAGTTGATGTTTTCATGAAACACATGAGTTAGATGGTGTTTGGGAGAGTCAATAGATGTTTGTCAATCACCCACTGTTTGAAGACTGAAGAAATGATGGTTTAAGAGTTGTAAGCCCATTTGTTCCTTCTCGGTTTATCATGGAATATAAGAACTTCTAGGCCAAGTAGTTGATGTTTTCATGAAACACATGAGTTAGATGGTGTTTGGGAGAGTCAATAGATGTTTGTCAATTACCCACGGTGTTTGAAGACTGAAGAAATGATGGTTTAAGAGTTGTAAGCCCATTTGTTCCTTCTCGGTTTATCATGGAATATAAGAACTTCTAGGCCAAGTAGTTGATGTTTTCATGAAACACATGAGTTAGATGGTGTTTGGGAGAGTCAATAGATGTTTGTCAAGCACCCACGGTGTTTGAAGACTGAAGAAATGATGGTTTAAGAGTTGTAAGCCCATTTGTTCCTTCTCGGTTTATCATGGAATATAAGAACTTCTAGGCCAAGTAGTTGATGTTTTCATGAAACACATGAGTTAGATGGTGTTTGGGAGAGTCAATAGATGTTTGTCAATCACCCACGGTGTTTGAAGACTGAAGAAATGATGTTTTAAGAGTTGTAAGTCCATTTGTTCCTTCTCGGTTTATCATGGAATATAAGAACTTCTAGGCCAAGTAGTTGATGTTTTCATGAAACACATGAGTTAGATGGTGTTTGGGAGAGTCAATAGATGTTTGTCAATTACCCACGGTGTTTGAAGACTGAAGAAATGATGGTTTAAGAGTTGTAAGCCCATTTGTTCCTTCTCGGTTTATCATGGAATATAAGAACTTCTAGGCCAAGTAGTTGATGTTTTCAAGAAACACATGAGTTAGATGGTGTTTGGGAGAGTCAATAGATGTTTGTCAAGCACCCACGGTGTTTGAAGACTGAAGAAATGATGGTTTAAGAGTTGTAAGCCCATTTGTTCCTTCTCGGTTTATCATGGAATATAAGAACTTCTAGGCCAAGTAGTTGATGTTTTCATGAAACACATGAGTTAGATGGTGTTTGGGAGAGTCAATAGATGTTTGTCAATCACCCACTTTGTTTGAAGACTTAAGAAATGATGGTTTAAGAGTTGTAAGCCCATTTGTTCCTTCTCGGCTTATCATGGAATATAAGAACTTCTAGGCCAAGTAGTTGATGTTTTCATGAAACACATGAGTTAGATGGTGTTTGGGAGAGTCAATAGATGTTTGTCAATTACCCACGGTGTTTGAAGACTGAAGAAATGATGGTTTAAGAGTTGTAAGCCCATTTGTTCCTTCTCGGTTTATCATGGAATATAAGAACTTCTAGGCCAAGTAGTTGATGTTTTCATGAAACACATGAGTTAGATGGTGTTTGGGAGAGTCAATAGATGTTTGTCAAGCACCCACTGTTTGAAGAGTTAAGAAATGATGGTTTAAGAGTTGTAAGCCCATTTGTTCCTTCTCGGTTTATCATGGAATATAAGAACTTCTAGGCCAAGTAGTTGATGTTTTCATGAAACACATGAGTTAGATGGTGTTTGGGAGAGTCAATAGATGTTTGTCAATTACCCACGGTGTTTGAAGACTGAAGAAATGATGGTTTAAGAGTTGTAAGCCCATTTGTTCCTTCTCGGTTTATCATGGAATATAAGAACTTCTAGGCCAAGTAGTTGATGTTTTCATGAAACACATGAGTTAGATGGTGTTTGGGAGAGTCAATAGATGTTTGTCAAGCACCTACTGTGTTTAAAGACTGAAGAAATGATGGTTTAAGAGTTGTAAGCCCATTTGTTCCTTCTCGGTTTATCATGGAATATAAGAACTTCTAGGCCAAGTAGTTGATGTTTTCATGAAACACATGAGTTAGATGGTGTTTGGGAGAGTCAATAGATGTTTGTCAAGCACCCACGGTGTTTGAAGACTGAAGAAATGATGGTTTAAGAGTTGTAAGCCCATTTGTTCCTTCTCGGTTTATCATGGAATATAAGAACTTCTAGGCCAAGTAGTTGATGTTTTCATGAAACACATGAGTTAGATGGTGTTTGGGAGAGTCAATAGATGTTTGTCAATTACCCACGGTGTTTGAAGACTGAAGAAATGATGGTTTAAGAGTTGTAAGCCCATTTGTTCCTTCTCGGTTTATCATGGAATATAAGAACTTCTAGGCCAAGTAGTTGATGTTTTCAAGAAACACATGAGTTAGATGGTGTTTGGGAGAGTCAATAGATGTTTGTCAATCACCCACGGTGTTTGAAGACTGAAGAAATGATGTTTTAAGAGTTGTAAGTCCATTTGTTCCTTCACGGTTTATCATGGAATAAAAGACTTCTAGGCCAAGTAGTTCATGTTTTCATGAAACACATGAGTTAGATGGTGTTTGGGAGAGTCAATAGATGTTTGTCAAGCACCCACGGTGTTTGAAGACTGAAGAAATGATGGTTTAAGAGTTGTAAGCCCATTTGTTCCTTCTCGGTTTATCATGGAATATAAGAACTTCTAGGCCAAGTAGTTGATGTTTTCATGAAACACATGAGTTAGATGGTGTTTGGGAGAGTCAATAGATGTTTGTCAAGCACCCAACGTATTTGAAGACTGAAGAAATGATGGTTTAAGAGTTGTAAGCCCATTTGTTCCTTCTCGGTTTATCATGGAATATAAGAACTTCTAGGCCAAGTAGTTGATGTTTTCATGAAACACATGAGTTAGATGGTGTTTGGGAGAGTCAATAGATGTTTGTCAAGCACCCACTGTTATTGAAGACTGAAGAAATGATGGTTTAAGAGTTGTAAGCCCATTTGTTCCTTCTCGGCTTATCACGGAATATAAGAACTTCTAGGCCAAGTAGTTGATGTTTTCCTGAAACACATGAGTTAGATGGTGTTTGGGAGAGTCAATAGATGTTTGTCAATTACCTACTTGTTTGAAGACTCGAAGAAATGATGGTTTAAGAGTTGTAAGCCCATTTGTTCCTTCTCGGTTTATCATGGAATATAAGAACTTCTAGGCCAAGTAGTTGATGTTTTCATGAAACACATGAGTTAGATGGTGTTTGGGAGAGTCAATAGATGTTTGTCAAGCACCCACTGTTTGAAGACTCAAGAAATGATGGTTTAAGAGTTGTAAGCCCATTTGTTCCTTCTCGGTTTATCATGGAATATAAGAACTTCTAGGCCAAGTAGTTGATGTTTTCATGAAACACATGAGTTAGATGGTGTTTGGGAGAGTCAATAGATGTTTGTCAAGCACCCACTTGGTTTGAAGACTCGAAGAAATGATGGTTTAAGAGTTGTAAGCCCATTTGTTCCTTCTCGGTTTATCATGGAATATAAGAACTTCTAGGCCAAGTAGTTGATGTTTTCATGAAACACATGAGTTAGATGGTGTTTGGGAGAGTCAATAGATGTTTGTCAATTACCCACGGTGTTTGAAGACTGAAGAAATGATGGTTTAAGAGTTGTAAGCCCATTTGTTCCTTCTCGGTTTATCATGGAATATAAGAACTTCTAGGCCAAGTAGTTGATGTTTTCATGAAACACATGAGTTAGATGGTGTTTGGGAGAGTCAATAGATGTTTGTCAAGCACCCACGGTGTTTGAAGACTGAAGAAATGATGGTTTAAGAGTTGTAAGCCCATTTGTTCCTTCTCGGTTTATCATGGAATATAAGAACTTCTAGGCCAAGTAGTTGATGTTTTCATGAAACACATGAGTTAGATGGTGTTTGGGAGAGTCAATAGATGTTTGTCAATCACCCACGGTGTTTGAAGACCTAAGAAATGATGGTTTAAGAGTTGTAAGCCCATTTGTTCCTTCTCGGTTTATCATGGAATATAAGAACTTCTAGGCCAAGTAGTTGATGTTTTCAAGAAACACATGAGTTAGATGGTGTTTGGGAGAGTCAATAGATGTTTGTCAAGCACCCACTTGTTTGAAGACTCGAAGAAATGATGGTTTAAGAGTTGTAAGCCCATTTGTTCCTTCTCGGTTTATCATGGAATATAAGAACTTCTAGGCCAAGTAGTTGATGTTTTCATGAAACACATGAGTTAGATGGTGTTTGGGAGAGTCAATAGATGTTTGTCAATCACCCACGGTGTTTGAAGACTGAAGAAATGATGTTTTAAGAGTTGTAAGTCCATTTGTTCCTTCACGTTTTATCATGGAATATAAGAACTTCTAGGCCAAGTAGTTGATGTTTTCATGAAACACATGAGTTAGATGGTGTTTGGGAGAGTCAATAGATGTTTGTCAAGCACCCACGGTGTTTGAAGACTGAAGAAATGATGGTTTAAGAGTTGTAAGCCCATTTGTTCCTTCTCGGTTTATCATGGAATATAAGAACTTCTAGGCCAAGTAGTTGATGTTTTCATGAAACACATGAGTTAGATGGTGTTTGGGAGAGTCAATAGATGTTTGTCAAGCACCTACGGTGATTGAAGACTCAAGAAATGATGGTTTAAGAGTTGTAAGCCCATTTGTTCCTTCTCGGTTTATCATGGAATATAAGAACTTCTAGGCCAAGTAGTTGATGTTTTCATGAAACACATGAGTTAGATGGTGTTTGGGAGAGTCAATAGATGTTTGTCAATTACCCACGGTGTTTGAAGACTGAAGAAATGATGGTTTAAGAGTTGTAAGCCCATTTGTTCCTTCTCGGTTTATCATGGAATATAAGAACTTCTAGGCCAAGTAGTTGATGTTTTCATGAAACACATGAGTTAGATGGTGTTTGGGAGAGTCAATAGATGTTTGTCAATTACCCACGGTGTTTGAAGACTGAAGAAATGATGGTTTAAGAGTTGTAAGCCCATTTGTTCCTTCTCGGTTTATCATGGAATATAAGAACTTCTAGGCCAAGTAGTTGATGTTTTCATGAAACACATGAGTTAGATGGTGTTTGGGAGAGTCAATAGATGTTTGTCAATCACCCACGGTGTTTGAAGACCGAAGAAATGATGGTTTAAGAGTTGTAAGCCCATTTGTTCCTTCTCGGTTTATCATGGAATATAAGAACTTCTAGGCCAGGTAGTTGATGTTTTCATGAAACACATGAGTTAGATGGTGTTTGGGAGAGTCAATAGATGTTTGTCAAGCACCCACTGCGATTGAAGACTGAAGAAATGATGGTTTAAGAGTTGTAAGCCCATTTGTTCCTTCTCGGTTTATCATGGAATATAAGAACTTCTAGGCCAAGTAGTTGATGTTTTCATGAAACACATGAGTTAGATGGTGTTTGGGAGAGTCAATAGATGTTTGTCAAGCACCTACTTCGTTAG